>JBAKBP010034565.1:0-20537 GCA_037953745.1 Lithodes maja | reverse complement strand
GTGATAACGAATAATCAGTACCTAATACAACAATAACCTACCTCAATTACTAATAAAATGTACGGTATCGAGTGAAAATGAGCATTATCAGTGACAGTGACACTCTCTAAAGCATATTTGTCAAAGTGAAAGTGACACAAGACCTAAGATTTGATGGCCAAAGTATAATAAACACCTGTGATAACGAATAATCAGTGCCTAATACAACAATAACCTACCTCAATTACTAATAAAATGTACGGTATCGAGTGAAAATGAGCATTATCAGTGACAGTGACACTCTCTAAAGCATATTTGTCAAAGTGAAAGTGACACAAGACCTAAGATTTGATGGCCAAAGTATAATAAACACCTGTGATAACGAATAATCAGTGCCTAATACAACAATAACATACCTCAATTACTAATAAAATGTACGGTATCGAGTGAAAATTACCAATATCAGTGAAAGTGATACCCTAATAAACATATTTTATATAATTGGCCTCAAAATAACTAGAAAATATCAAATAAACATCACATTCTCAATATCAAACACTAAAATCGTCTAAGGGAGATAAATACTTTGGCGCGGCGAGCGGCTAGGTGCGTCGTAGCCATGGCGGGCCGACGCTTTCGGACGCGGGAGGAAATTCCCGCATAAAAAAGCACTCGTCTTCCCGCGCTCACCATTATGCAACCAGAGGGGCTAGAGACCTCTACTCAACGCCATTCGACAGAGGAAGGTTTGTGGAACATTATTCTTTTTTATTCACAACATTACATGCCATATTCATTCACTTACAGAGTAGTTAACATAGGCCAAAAATCGTCAAAACCCCCGGTACAGCAGCACAGTCGTAAGCTATAGCCCCCGGAGCTGGAGGGTTAATGGGCGAGAGATTATGGAATATTTTGTAACACTGAATAAGGTCGGTCCTCAACAATCTGCCTTTAATTGAAAACAGGTTTAAGGTAGAGAGACGGTCATGATAAGTGAGACTTGAGTGGTTGGTTACTTGTTTCGTCCACCGACGTTGAACAGACTCTAGAAGATTAAGATCGCCTTGAAGGCTTGAAAACCAGTATTCCAAACAGGAGAAGCAAAGTCAAGCAAGGGTCTGATGTAGATGCTAAAATGTTGATATTTTGTTGGAGATCTTGAGAGCTTGATTGTGGTGACTTACTTGGATGCTGGATGTAGAGTTTGAGGTCGTCAGCAAACAACTTGTAGTGCGGTCAAAGAATGTGAGGTTAGGTTGAATGGTCGGATTATGGAGACTGTTAGCTCATTTAAGTATTTTAAGGCAGTACCGTGTGGAGTTACCTGGGGAGATAGACAGACAAATCAAGAAGTACGAGAGCATTGTGGTGTGGATGTGCTGGAGAGTGTGACTGTGATATTAACCCGGGAACTGCGGGAAGACTGTTAAGAGTTCCCCCGGTGGACTGCGGGAAGACTCTTAACAGTCAGAGAAAAAACAAATCAATTTTAAACATCGAAAAACAAAACAAAAATTTTTGTTTTGCCCTTGGGCCATGCAAAATATCAGTCCTCTACCTCCCCTTCTTCCCCACTTTCTTACCCTCCTTCAGTTATCACCTATTTTCCCTGTTATTCCCTTATTCTGAGGTATATTTTCGTGCTAACATTAGCGAGTTGCAAGCAGGGCATTGTCATCACTGTTAGCAAGCGAGTGCAAGAGAGAGAGAGAGAGTATCGATCGACAGTGTCTCAGTGGCCTTGGGGGAAATTGGCGGGAAAGGAGCTTGCCTCACCCATACATTATGTAACTCGCGGCCTGTATCGCCGATTTTGACCATCCAAACGCTGTTTTCACTCGTTTTATTGTTGTAACAGGTTAATACCTTTATAATCAACCTATAATAGGCACATATGGATAAGTATTAATGCTATTTATGGTAAAATGAATATTTTAGTGATGGAAACAGCTCAAATACATGCGCACAGGCAGAGGTGTCTAATTACCCCCATGCGCACTTAAGAGGTTAAGGAACACTTTGACAGTGTGTGCTGGAGTGAGTGAAGGAACAGCGAGAGAAGGTGCATGTTTGTTTGTAAGTAGCAAATGGAAGGAATGTGTAAGAGAGTATGGGTCTGTGGGTTCAAGGATTGTGTGGGTGAGAATGAAAGTAGGAATACAAACGTGGGTGATTGTATGCGTGTATGCCCCGACAGAGGATATACTTGAAAGAAAGAAAGAGGAGTTCTGGATGAATGTGGAGGCGTGCCTGGAGAAGTTTGACAAGAACGAAAGAATATTTCTGATTGGGGATATGAATGGTAAGGTGGGTGATAGGAATGTTGAGGGAGTGGTGGGAGGGTGGGGGGTACCATCAGAGATGAATGGGAATGGTAATGCACTTGTGGACGTATGTGTGGGGAGGAGGCTGTGGATAGCCAACACCTTCTTCCGACACAGAATGATCCACAGGTACACATGGAAACGGATGTTGACGATGAAGGATAAGACAGTGGTGGAACGAAAGTCATTGATTGATTATGTATGTGTGGATGAACGAATGAAGAAATCTGTGATGGATGCTAGGGTGTATAGGGGTATTGGAGGGGGTCTGTCTGATCATTATGTAGTGGTAGCTAAGGTTAGGATACAAAAGAAGTGGGTGAGGAGAGCGGGAGGGAGGCGAGAGGAGGGTGGAATGGTGAGGAGGGTGGAGAGGTTGCAGGAGGAGGAAGTCAGGGAGGAGTACAGGAGAGCAGTGGAAAGACGACTAGGTGGGTTCGACCTGGAAGTTATGGAGGAAGTGGAGGAGATGAGCAAGGTGTTTAAGGATGAGATCTGTGCAGCATGTGAGGAGGTGTGTGGAGTGAGGAGAAGAGGGAGGGGAGTGAAAGGTACAGCATGGTGGACAGAAAAGGTAAGAATAGCTGTGGAAGAAAAGAAGAAAGCATATAGAGAGTGGTTGGGTAGTAGAGGGAATGAAGATTCCGAGAGACAGAAACGAGCGAGGTACGTGGAGAGTAAGAGGGTGGTGAAGAGAGTAGTGAAGGAAAGTAAGAGAAGAGTAGATGAGGAATTTGGAAGGAATCTGAGTGTAAAATGGAGGGAGAGTAAGAAACTGTTCTGGAAAGAAGTCAAGAAAGTTAGGGAAGGTAGCAAGGGAAACAGTAAGGGTGTGAAAGATAAGAATGGGAGAATGCTAGCCGAGAAGCAAGAGAGAGTCGAAAGATGGAGGGAGTACTTCAGTGAGTTGCTAAATGAAAGGAATGAAGAGCCAGCAAACATAGCTGGATATGGTATGGGAGGGAGAAGAAGAGAAGTAGTGGAGGAGGAGGTGGGGATCAGGAGGTCAGAAGTGTGGGAAGCCATGAAAAGAGTGAAGTTGGGGAAAGCACCAGGAACAGATGGAGTGTGTGGGGAAATGTTGAGGTATAGTGGTGAGATAGTGATAGAATGGGTATGGAAAATGTGCAAACTAGCATGGGAGAAGGGGAGTGCACCCGATGACTGGAAGACTGGCATAATAGTCCCCCTATATAAGGGCAAAGGGGAAAGAGGAGTGTGTGGTAACCACCGAGGAATATGTCTTCTAAGCGTAGTAGGGAAGGTATACAGTAGGGTAGTGATTGAGAGAGTGAGAGTGAGAACGGAGAAATGGATAGGCGACGAGCAGGGAGGTTTTAGGAAGGGAAGAGGATGTGTAGATCAGATTTTTACCCTGAATTGTGTTGTGGAGAAGTATCTGGAGAAGAAACAAAAGGTGTATGTTGCCTTTATGGACTTGGAGAAGGCCTATGACAGAGTGGATAGAGAAGGTTTGTGGAAAGTACTTAGAATATACGGAGTAGAGGGCAAGTTGCTGAAAGCAGTGAAGAGCATGTATGAGGGTGCAAAGGCGGCAGTACGTGTGGAGAGTGAGCAGAGCGAGTTCTTTGACCTGAATGTTGGTTTGAAACAGGGGTGTGTGATGTCCCCGTGGTTGTTTACTGTATATATGGATGGAGTTATGAAAGAAATACTATCAAGAGCAGTGGATGTTGGTGTATCGCTGAAAAGGGAGGGAATTGAGTGGAAGCTACCTATACTGCTGTTTGCGGATGATACAGTTCTGATGAGTGATAATGAATGGGAGTTGCAGGGTCTGGTAAATGAGTTTGGAACAGTGTGCGAAAAACGGAATTTGAAGGTAAATACGGGGAAGAGCAAGGTTATGGTCTTCGAAAGGGGTGAAGTCACAGAGTGTGAGGTGAAGCTGAACGGTCAGGCTATGGAGATCGTCAACTCTTTTAAGTATCTGGGCAGTGTGTTGAGTAAAGATGGGACTATGGATGAAGAGGTGCGGGAGAGGGTACAACAGGGGAAGAGGGTTGTAGGAACGCTAAAAGCAGTAACAAGAAATAGGGTGGTCAGTATGGAAGTGAAGAAGTCCTTGCATGACAGTGTGGTAATCCCGACACTGACTTACGGAAGCGAAGCATGGACGTTGGTTGAGAGACTCAGACAAAGAGTGAGAGCAGTGGAAATGAATTACTTAACCCGGGAGCTGCGGGAAGACTCTTAAGAGTTCCCCGGCGGACTGCGGGAAGACTCTCCTGAGTAAGTAAAATTAAAAATCAACTTTTGACATCGAATTTTTTTTTTTTTTTTTTTTTTTTTTTTTTTTTTTTTTTTTTTTTGGCCCCTGGGCCATGCAAAATCTCAGTCCTCTACCTCCCCTCCTTCCCCACTTTCCTCCTATCCCTTAGTTATCACCTATTTTCCCTATTATTCCCTTATTCTGAGGTATATTTTCGTGCTAACATTAGCAAGTTGCAAGCAGGGTGTTGTCATCACTGATGGCCATCGAGTGCAAGAGAGAGAGAGAGAGTATCGATCGACTGTGTCGCAGTGGCCTTGGGGAAAATTGGCGGGAAGGTAGCTTGCCTCACCCATACATTATACAACTCGCGGGCTATATCTCCGATTTTGACCATCCAAACGCTGTTTTCACTCGTTTTATTGTTGTTTCAGGTTAATACCTTTATGATCAACCCATAATAGGTGCATATGGATAATTATTAATGCTATTAATGGTACAATGAATATTTTAGTGACGGAAACACCTCAAATACGTCAGCACAGGGGGACGTTTTCAATTACCCCCGTGCGCACTTGTTAGGTTAAGGAGTGCGTGCGGAGTTACATGGAGGGATAGACAGACTAATGAGGAAGTAAGAAGGAGGTGTGGTGTGGAGGTAGATGTGCTGGAAAGTGTGAAAAGGAACAACTTGAGATGGTTCGGCCATATGGAACGTATGGAAAGCGAGAGAATGACTAAGAGGGTGTACGAGAGCAAGGTGGAGGGACAGAGGGGGAGAGGTAGACCGAATATGAGGTGGAAGGATGGAGTGAGGAACTACATGAACGAAGGCGGTGCTGGTTGGGGGGAGGGGCGTCGACTGACTGGGGACAGAGGTGCATGGGGGCGGTTCGTTCGTGGCCACCCCTTCGGGGATCACGGCGTCAGGCAATAGATAGATAGATAGATTATATAAAAAATAGAAGCAATAGAACTGTTAAAATGACCTGGGAAGTGTACATTAAACCAAATACAAAACTAAGTCCTAACTTCCTAAGAGCAGCTGCCGCCTGCAGTGGGAGCCTAATGCCTAATTATTTGCTTAAATTGCTTCTATATAATTATTATTATAATAATATAATATATAGGCCTATAGCCTATCAAGTATCATATATGAAATAATATATCATACACCATAGAATAAGTTTTTAATTTTAATTGTAATTTGTAAATTTATAAACAAATTATAATTCATATACAGTATTATCATAGGCCTTAGGGCTAATATTGTAATATATTTTGCCACTTGTTAAGTTGTACTGTTGTTACTACATTGCTACACTATAGGCTAGAATGTATAATAATATCTAGGGGGGGCCCCCCCCCCCCCAACCCAAACACATTGGCAATTAGGCACTCCAAATTCTTGTGAAGTTGTTTTCTGTAACATTAACCCCCCCCCAGACATATTATGTTCCAGTAAGTCTGAGGAGGCGGGAGCCCCAGGATCATTGCCACTGCCTCGCACTACACTCACAACAACACTGCGGCCGTTAGAATTATCGCAGGAGGCTGAGGTTGCCACCAACGGTTTTATCGTATGGTAACTTATCGGACTTACTTAGCTCATATGACGCAAAATTGCGTCATAAACTTATTGGAGAGGTATAGAGATAAGTCCATATGACGCGATCGCGTCATATATGTCGCAAGGAGTTAATAGCCTAGGCCAGGGCAGGGAGGGGTCACAGGGGGAGACATAGCCACAGACCGTCCCCACCCTAGCAGCACAGCTGATCACCACACCGCCAGACGTACGACGAACAATAAAAAGAATTTATGTACAGTGTGCGATATTAGATTCAACAAAAGGAGTCCAACATCACAATGTAGTATTTGTAATGAAACAGTACACGATCGATGTACTTATGTTACCAGCAGAAAAGAAATGGAATGTGATAAATGCAGGGAATTAGCAATTACCCACTCCACCAACTCTACATTACCCACAGCATTACCATTAATACCACAGATATCGGCGACCCAAGTAGCACAACATGCAACAAGAACAACAATAAAAACAGGTAGCACTCACAAATACATCAACAGGGAAGCAGCATCAACGGACAATGAAAACAACAACAACAACAGCAAACAACCACAGCCCGACCGCGAGTATCCCCTACCCTCTCCCGCACAAACAGCTGATCGATGCGGACCAAACCACACCTCCAGTCGTATGATAAACAGTAAGAAAAAACTATGTATAGTCTGTAATATTGGTTTCAACAATAGGAGTTCACTTTTACAATGCAACAGTTGTAATGAAATTGTTCATAACCGATGTACTTACGTTAACAGTAGAAACGAAGTTGAATGTGTTAAATGTAGGAACTCAGCTGTACAACATCGCGAAACCATTTGTTTTATTTGTGAATCACTCATAACACGACGTCAGAAGATCCAAAACTGTGTAAAGTGTAAACATGTAGCTCACATGAAGTGCATCTCTAAGAAGACCAACAGTGAAGAACGGGAATTCCTTTGCAATAACATTATTAACATTATTAACAATAACATGCATTCATTACCGAATATTAATGTAAATGATCCAAGTACTGTATTAACAACTCAGAATCCAGCCAGGATACATTCAAAATAAAAGATGAATACAGAGTGTTCACCAACAAAGGGCTCCATCTTATCCACATTAACGCCAGATCAATGTACCATAAAGTGTCAGAAATAAACTTGTTAGCTAATAAGGCCAAAGCTTCAATAATTGCAATCACAGAAACCTGGCTGGATTCAAGTATAAACGATGGTGAAATAAACATTCAAGGTTTCAATATGGTTAGGAACGATCGTAATAGGCATGGGGGAGGAGTATGTCTGTATGTAAAAAACAACCTCACACACACAACTAGGACCGACCTCCATGTAGAAAATCACGAAGCTCTGTGGATCGACCTACACCTGCCGAGGACAAGACCCATCACAATTGGGGTATGCTATAGGCCACCAGCCTACACACAATTCTTGACCAAATTTGAACGAACTTTGTCATCGCTAGACCCTCGGAATGAATCCATCATACTAGGGGATTTTAACCTGTGTTACAAACAACGAAATGATAGGCTTGTACGAGAATATAGGCATATACTGACAATGCACAATCACAAACAACTCATCACAACCCCCACACATATCTCTGAGAACACTGCCACAATATTAGACCACATAAACTGTAACAGAGAGAACAAAATATCCCAATCAGGGGTTATACAGACTGGGATAAGTGATCACTTCGTCACATATTGCACACGGAAAACCACAAAAATTACCCTAGAGAATCACAAGGTTATCAAAACAAGGTCACTCAGAAACTACAATAAGGAAACATTTCTGGACATTTTATGGAATACAGACTGGTTTCCAGTGTTTGGAAGTACAAACGTTAATGACGCATGGGTTGGCTTCAGAACCATCATCACAAACATCCTAGACGAAATAGCTCCTCTGAAAGACATACGAATTAAAGCAAGGTCAGACCCATGGATCAACAATGACATACTACACCATCTGGAACACAGAGACAATCTGTTAAAAAGGCTAGCGAAACATAGACAGGATCAAGGTCTGAAACATGAGTTCAACAGGGCCAGGAATAAACTAAGTAGGAAAATGAAATCAGCGAAAACTAATTATTTTCACAATAAGGCAGAGGAATATCAGAATAACCCAAAGAAACTATGGAGGCACCTAAAAACAACAGGCTACAGCAACAAGACAAGGGATTCGTCTAACACTAATATTGCTCTCACCATTAATGATCAGGTTTGCCACGATAAACGACAAATTTCAACCTACTTCAACTCCTTCACTTCCATAGCAAACACACTTGCACAGAACCTACCTCAACCTCTCAATAAATACACGACAACAACGGCCACCTTTCGTAATTTCTACAGAGATAAAGACATACACCCGAACACATTTGGATTGCAAAATGTTACACCAAAATATACTTTTGACGAGCTGTCTAACCTAAATGTACATAAGAGCACAGGACCAGACAAAATTCCTGCCAAATTTCTACGAGATGGAGCCATTGGTATAGCAGGCCCCCTAACCCACATCATCAACTTGTCAATTAATACCAACACAGTACCTGCTGAACTGAAGGAAACTATTGTAACCCCTCTATTCAAGAAAGGAAATCAACTAGAAGTTGGCAACTACAGACCAGTTAGCATATTATGTATTGTATCTAAAATCCTTGAAAGAGCGGTATACACCCAAATTGAACACTACCTCAAACAAAATGATCTATTCTATAAGTTTCAATAAGGTTTCAGATGCATGTACTCGACAGACTCCTGTCTCATCCACTTAACGGATCACATTCGTAAAGAAATGTCTAAAGGTAACTACACCGGTATGGTTCTTCTTGATCTACAAAAAGCGTTTGACACAGTAGACCATGATATCCTATGTAATAAACTACAAGCAATGGGCATAGGGTCTGTGAACTGGTTTAAATCTTATCTTAGTGGTAGAACCCAAAGAGTCAAAATTGATGATAATATATCTGATCCTATGCCAATTAACTGTGGGGTCCTGCAGGGAAGCATCCTTGGTCCCTTACTCTTTCTCTTATGTGAACGACATGGAACTGAGCGTCTCATGTAAATTATTACTGTATGCAGACGACAGCGTGCTTCTGGTTTCAGGAAAAGACCCAATAAGTATTGCCGCTTCACTTTCCAAAGAACTAGCATCATGTAGTGAATGGCTAGTGGACAATAGACTATCTCTTCACCTGGGCAAGACGGAAGCCATCTTATGTGGAACAAAACGCAAACTGAAAGACATTGTGGGCTTCTCGGTCAACTGTAATGATATTCCTATAACAACAGAAGTTGAACAGTGTCACAAGTTAAATATCTCGGACTGAAACTGGACGCGAGTTTGTCAGGTGAAACCATTTTGGAATCTATCCTGAGTAAGTATAGAGCACGTATAAAATACCTGTATAGACAGGTGGGATGCTTGCCCGCGGCGACCAAAAAGTCCCTCTGCCAAGCGCTTGTTCAATGTCATTATGACTATTCTGTCATCCTGGTACTTTGCATCATCTAAATCAGCACAGCACAAACTTCAGGTCACTCAAAATAAAATGGTTAGGTTCATGCTGAACCTAGGACCCAGATCACATGTTGGCCAGGAACAACTTCAGTCACTAGGTATGCTCAATGTCTCTGACAGGGCCAAACAAATCAGGCTCACTAATGCCTTCAAAATTTTCTATGACAGAGCTCCAGAGTATCTAAAGAATGATTTTGTTAAAGCAAATGAGAGGAGTGGACATAATACAAGAAACAGGATGTTTAATTTTAAGGTCCCGAGAATCCAAGGACAGGGTAAGCAAACATTCTTCTTCACTGCCATCAAAGACTGGAACGACCTACCCCAGTCAGTCCGTGAAAAGAGAACACTGTATTCCTTCAGACGTAGCCTGAAGGAACACCTGAACCGGACAGCTGCGAGAAGGGAGCACCAAGCTTATGTCTACTACTAAATACGACATAAGAGATAGACAAACCAAACTGAAATTATTACTGATTACGGATTACTGATATTTACTATAGGATGTAAGGTATCTTAAAATAACCCCCTAGAAATACTTTCTCTAAAGTATCTATTTCTTTATCTTCCCCATTTCCCCAGCTAACCTAATCCCACAAGGACCCCAATGGAAATACGCCTAACGGCCTTATTGGGCTATCCTTAGTTGGAATTATGCAAGGCTGGTACATGTCGTATATATTTGTAACATACCAGGCCTATGTGGTACCAACTCTGTAAATTGCTAACTGAATAAATATTATTATTATTATTATTATTATTATTATTAGCCTAGCCTATTATTATTAGGCCTACAAAAAAAAAAAAAAAAGTTAGGGGAGTTTCTGTTATCATTATAGCCTACAAAAAAATCATTTGCGTTATCACTAAAAAAAAAACAGCGTCGTTTGACACCCTGGTTTCAACTTCGTACCGTCGAAGTGTCCAATTACTGCACACCGGTGTATTCTTTTGAGGTTATAATAATAATAATAATAATAATATTTATTCAGTCACCCTTACTAGGCTATAGGCCTACTCTCATGAAATACTGAATAATTACGTACTTTAAATTTAATCTTACCTTGCTATTAATTGGGTACACACAATTCACGGAGTTCTTCTTCTTATTGTTTAAATGTGCAGTTTGCTTAGAGGGTTGTCTCCAGATTACTGCACAGGCGTTTAGATGGGACAGAATAAGAATAGAAGGGGAAAATCATAGAATGAGGAATGAAAAACTACTCAAAATTAGTCACTGAAGCCCCCCAACCGCGTCAAGGAGAGTAGTATCAGGGGGGATTCACGGAGTTAGTCAAAATAGATATCGGCCTGTAATAGCCTAACTTGTTATTGTTATGACATTGTTGCCAACTCACATAAGCCGTATTTGCCACGTCGAGAGGGTCGTTTTTTACCAAAATTAACTTGCTTCTTGATTGAAGGTCGGCTTGGCCTGGGCTAAAAACCCTGCCACAGATCACCGTTTACTCAGGGCCACCAATCGGAAGCGCATGGCGCGCCAGGTTCAACACCCCAGTTTGTTAAAAGGACATGCCAGTCAAGACAGTCAGGTATGATATTACTATACTATAGTTGAGCAATGGTGACTGGTTGAGTATGTTCAACAATAGACTTGGTGAGAAGAATTTAGCAGGCCGGATCAAGAGCTGTGCGGGCCTGGGGCACAGCATTTGTGGGGGCCCTTTATTCAGTGTCCCCTTTTGTGCATAGGTGGGCAAGCGAAGCGAACTTGCGCAGCTGGGTAAATTAAGCACTTTTTGGGGTATATTGATGCCTATATATGGCAAAGGAGTTGTTATATCCCATGCCACCCTCCACCTTCTATCTGATCCACTACACTTAACAAGTACACCACACTTTCTTCTTTGCACACAAATATTTAAACAACTCTTAATGCATCTTCATTTTATTTCTCTATCACTCTTTCAAGTATGGTAGGGAAACTTGAGACAGTCAATTTGCCTGTTGTCCCCTTCATGTTCATAAAAATATAAAGTGATAACACACAAGTAGAGAATATTCTTACTAAGTATAACAAATGGTCATAGGATTGCTATACCGGTACCATGTTTAAAACTGATAGCAGATTGAGTACTTAGAGTAATAAACGCCATGGTATCCAGAGGTAAAGCAAAAAACAGAGACAGGCAAAATTTATATGCTTTCGTTGTGTACTGGGTAGTTTGCTAATATTTTCAATATTAGTGTTTAAAGCTAATATAGATAGAGCTGGAAGAGTTTAAAACATACTGTACATGTTACTTTCTCGTACACACCCATGATTAAAAGAAAAAGACAGAATAAAAGAAAAACAAAGTTTTGCAATTAAGTTTATAATTATAAGACTGGAATCATTTCTTTATCAATAACAAATCCATCTATCTATTGCTAGATGCCTTACTCCCCTAGAGGATTGCCAACACACAAAGCGCCTCCAGCCCGACCTGTCTCTCGCAATTAGGACACGGCCCTACTGCCAGTTCAGGCCACTCCTCTCCATGTCTTCTCAGTCCATCCCTCCACCTCATTCTTGGCATACCCCTCCCTCTTTCGCCCTCCACCTTACTCACACTCTTTGTCAGTTATAATTTTTGAGGGAAAATTCGCAGAAACAGATGACACTGACTTGAGGACGGTTCCCTATTACTATTAGAACTTTTATATCCTTTAATAGAGTTTATTACTTACCTTATATTATTGTGTGGCTGTTTGGAACTTTGGGAACAGGACGACATGGTAAGACAAAATTAAATCCAACACCAATTTTCTTCCAAATTTTCAATAATTCACAGCTAGCCAGGCTCATGGCTTACTTTTGCTGGCATTAGTAAACAATGGTGTTTCTGATACGCCCATCAGAATCGAGTGTTACCATATGGAGATCTAAAAAGTGCTAGATTGACAAAATTTCTACACTTTGACATTCGCTAGGTAGGGAGCAGAGGAATAAATGTTCCTTGAAATTGATCTTTAACCCGGGAGCTGCGGGAAGACTCTTAAGAGTTCCCCCGGCGGACTGCGGGAAGACTCTCCTGAGTAAGTAAAATTAAAAATCAACTTTTGACATCGAAAAAAAAAAAAAAAATTATTTTTATTTTTTTATTTTTTTATTTTTGTTTGGCCCCTGGGCCATGCAAAATCTCAGTCCTCTACCTCCCCTCCTTCCCCACTTTCCTCCTATCCCTCAGTTATCACCTATTTTCCCTATTATTCCCTTATTCTAAGGTATATTTTCGTGCTAACATTAGCGAGTTGCAAGCAGGGTGTGGTCATCACTGATAGCAAGCGAATGCAAGAGAGAGAGAGAGAGAGTATCGATCGACTGTGTCGCAGTGGCCTTGGGGAAAATTGGCGGGAAGGTAGCTTGCCTCACCCATACATTATACAACTCGCGGGCTATATCTCCGATTTTGACCATCCAAACGCTGTTTTCACTCGTTTTATTGTTGTTTCAGGTTAATACCTTTATAATCAACCCATAATAGGCGCATATGGATAATTATTAATGCTATTAATGGTACAATGAATATTTTAGTGACGGAAACACCTCAAATACGTCAGCACAGGGGGAGGTTTTCAATTACCCCCGTGCGCACTTCAGAGGTTAAAACCCAGTATACAGAGAGTAATAGGCAAATCAGTACCCGGGGCAGACATACAATGGTGAAAGTAGATGGGATTAGCAGAAATTTGCTATCACATCACTAAACAGTCGCCGAATCAGCAACACTGATCAGTGTGATCACATGAATACGCAGCGTTCGAATATCACAAACTTTAAGTAACAAATTGTGTGAGATTTAATGTATAATTGTACTGTATATAGCTGATTTTTTGCTTATTATCAGCGTTATATAATAAAACACAGATAATTTCTGGATATGTTCCTGTAGGCTAGTCGTATATATATTTATTTTTTTCCATTATACATCTACTATGTATTATTCTAAACTTGAGTGTGGGGGCCCTGGGGCTACAGCCCCAGTAGCCCGCCCCCCCCCCCCCCCCCCTTTAATCCGGCCCTGGAATTTAGCAAAGAATCGAGATGAAGCTTATGTATATATATAATTAGTTTGACTTTATTATGAGAGGGGGAAATTTACGGGCTAAAGAAAAGTATTTGGAGGGGGTGTGTCAGCTTGAATTTAAATTGGGTAAGGGAAGTGGAATCGGCTATTTCAACTGGGAGGGAGTTCCAGTGCTGATTGAATTACTCGGCAAGAAAAAAATCGCTTTCTGGCTTTCAGTTGTGGAGGGGGAACAAAGATTTTATATTGACCTCTTATTCTTTGACGAGCGAGGTACATGGAGAGAAAGAGAGTAGTGAAGGAAAGTAAGAGAAGAGTAGATGAGGAATTTGGAAGGAATCTAAGTGTAAAATGGAGGGAGCTAGCTAGTGTAAGAAACTATTCTGCAAAGAAGTCAAGAAAGTTAGGGAAGGTAGCAAGGGAAACAGTAAGGGCGTGAAAGATAAGAACAGGAGAATGCTAGCCGATAAGCAAGAGAGAGTCGAAGATGGAGGGAGTACTGCAATGAGTTGCTAAATGTAAGGAATGAAGCGCCAGCAAACATATAGTTGGATGGGGTATGGGAAAGAGAAGAAGAGAAGTAGTGGAGGAGGTGGGGATCAGGAGGTTAGAAGTGTGGGAAGCCATGAAAAGAGTGAAGTTAGGGAAAGCACCAGGAACAGATGGAGTGTGTGGGGAAATGTTGAGGTATGGTGTTGTTGTTGTTGTTGTTCTTGGGGCACTCTACCATCCAGGAGTTCGTTCTATGAACGATGGCTGTTTCCTTATTGTTATTTGTATTTGTTAAACATTTTCATATTACTTATATATTTCTTTTCTCAAATTAAATATAGTCTCCCTCCTTCTTAAAACTGTTCTTATAGTCTCTGCTACCCTTTTTAAGTCATTTTGTTCAAATATTTCCCTCAAATTGCCCCTGCCTCTCAAATCGTTGTATAGGTCTTCGTATGATTCGCAGTTGAACAGGTGCATTTGATTTTCCTTTTCTTTTTGACAAATATCACACAATAGGCTAGGTTCATATTTGTTTTGGAAGTTTTCTTTTACTTCTATCAGTGGAAGTTAAATATATCTAAGCAATAATTCAAACAAAATCAATCTAAATCAAATTACTCTAAGTCTAAATTGAATTTAATCTGAAATCAAGCTAAATTAAATCCAAAGGTCACACACAATTATTTACATTCAATCAGGGTTCTAAGGGTTAATTATTTTCCAGGATTTAACTCACCTGTTATGCCCTGATTTTATGCAGGATTAACTATCGGTACAAGTGAGTTCTACGAGACTGGGTTATTGGATTTCATGCAAATACATAAAGGGAATCTATAGAGGGCATCTATAATCTCGGAAGATGGTTCGTAATACAGCTTCATTTTCACTTAACACTTATGCAGAATATAAATAAAACAATTCACACGAAATAGTATTTTTTTGTTTTTGTTTTTTCCTTTTTCTATATTCCAACTACTCCCTCTCAGGCATAGGCTGAGAGCCTGTACATTCCACCGCTCAACACGGTGAAGCCCGTGAGGTCTTGTTCCAGTCTGGGGAGTGAGACATGTGAAGCATGGCTCGAAGCAGCTCCATCTCTGAAGCGGCTGGTTGCTTCGCTCAAGTGCTTCACCGTCTCACCCTCCAGACTCAGACCCTCACTCTCAGAACGCCACCTATTGAGCAGTGAACTCACTAGGCATTGTCCCCCTGTAACATATTTTGAATATGGGAATATTCATACAGTGTTATTTAATCAGGGAACAATGAGGGTATTTTTTTGGCATTTCGGTGGGCTTTGTGGTAATGCACTGACACTAGGTACAGCACAAATTCAATTCCAACAATATCTTTCCATTGACATATCGGGATTTGAACCCGGGTCCATTCGATCACCAATCCAGTGGCATGACCACTCCACCACACCTTCCCTAGAGAGTGGGCATTAATGTTGTTGGACTTTTTATAATCTTCAGCACTGTCGCGGTTTTGGATAGAGCGCACTTCCCACTTCTAACTATCAGGTATTCTCTTCTGATATATGACCTAGAATAGTCTAAAGACTTCACTCGTAGCTCAGGCTAATGTTACGACCGGCACTACGAAATAAACAAGGGCACTCAATATTGGACTAGATGATAGGCTATATCTGCAACAACGGTACGCTAATTCCAAACCCTCGAACTATTACGCCGGTGAACAAAACACTTAAAACCCTCCAGAGTTAATCTACTGGATAACGGAGTATCAATTAACTGGGTTTTAGTGCACTTCTACAAAGGCTTACCGATGACGGCAAAGCCTACTCACAACAGGAGTACTTTACGTTAATAAAATGCTCTTAAGTAATAACAATGCTTGAATAAACTATAATAAGATTTAATAAAGGAGTATATGCTGTTACGGTTGGATCGGCAATACATATTCGGGATTCTTGATCGTAGGACAGAAATGGCTTATGTGACAACGACACGCTCGATTCCAGTCCCAAATACTATATGCTCCAGACAACAAAAGCACCAACGCCCTACAGAGTTATCGTCTACGGTAACGAGGTACCTTAACTCGGCGAAAGTGTACAACAGGGGTAGGCTATGAGGCTAAACTCCCTCAGACATTTATAGGTTACGTTATTACTAAAGAAATGCAATACTCAAGAAACTACGTTAATATTAAGCCTCTAATAATGTAGAATAGAAGCAGGCTAAAGGTATGACAGTGAAATGCTAAATGACAAATGTACACGCCTACTTGAAAGCGCGTGCACTAGAATAACTGTCCCCTACTAACATGCACTAGCATGTAGCATACAAGATGTTCATGATCCAGTAGATACCTAATAATACACATGGAAGGAACATAAATAGTAGTCACTTATTATAAGAATGAATCTATACTTGGAATAACTAAAAGGTTGCAGGCAACAGTACTGCGCCGGTAGCCTACTACCGCATAGGCTACTTCGCTTCTCTCACTCTGTCTCCCCTCTGAGTCCGTATGCGCCCTACGCAACGGAACTCCGGACACAGCAGCAAAACGACAGTGCAGTTAATTGATACATGAAAGTATTAATAGTGTTGTCTTGTGTGTGAGTAATGTGTATTGTAAAGTGTTATATACATAAACTTAAAGAGAGCTGCAATGCATAGTAAAATAAAGATAACACCCACTCATCATCCCCATGTGTTCTAGCTAGCAGGCCAAGTCACAGGAACAACGAGTCCCAGCACCGAAAGCGAGAACCCAGGAAAAGACTGCAGAGAACACAAGGACAGATAAATTACGTTACTCTACTATACCGGCACTACGAGCGAGCTGTAGTCTCTGGTACTGCACTCGCTCCTGGCTCGGTAGGCAAATCAAGGCTAAGTCCTCGCCCCTCTACAGACAACTCCTGGGCATGGTCGGGCTCTTACACATGGCACTAGTCTAGTCACAAATTGGATGATGAGCTGGGCATATAACTCGTGAACATGTAGAACGTTCACCAACTATCCTCATCAAGAAGATCGCTGTTCACATTAACCCCTTAAATCTAATACATGTAAATATATGCTTGTCCTAAGAGTAATACGAGAGGTGAGTGCTGAAACTCCTTTAGGACCTCAAGGGAAGGTTATGCATTTAAATAGAGAGAAGAATGAAATGAGAGTAATGTCGTCAGAGAGAAAGAGTGCAACCGTGAGAAATTGGGAGAGAGGGCAAGGGATGTTAGAATCTCAAAGGTTCTAGGCAACCTGATCATGGAACACACAGCGAGCCTCCAGGCAATGTGCAGTACGACAACATGGGCAACCCAGGCAGCATAGGCAGGCGGCAATGGACTACCAACCCTGTCGCACCTAGCTATAAGCGCAAGGCTGCCAACCGGTCCATACGTCTGGCAACCACCACTCCGGCAGCGTGGCGCGTTGCTACCCTCTCGCTCTGAAAACTAACTCACTCTCTCTCTCTGAACTCCCATTGTCTTATCTATCAACTTCTCTATTGATACTACATATTAAATGGAAGGTCTCGACATGGCTTAAAACAAAACCCACCACTGGTTAGCACATGACGAGACCTTTGCAGAGATACAAAGAACATAGTTATACGTTGTGTGACGCACCCAGTGCGTGGCAACTTAACCTGATTGTACTCCTTGGTACTCCACTGTGCCGTGTGCCGACACGAAGGAGTACAATCAGGTTGCGTTGCCACGCACTGAGTGCGTCACAGCCCCCCCAAGACTTTAGATAATCGACCTTAGAAGCATTATCAAAATCTGACAGGCAACCAACCGACCTGCTACCCTTAGCTGCCACTAATTGCAAAAGGTGCACAACAACTGAAGTGTGAATTATACATAAAACACAATATCGCATGCATCATGCTACAACAATAAAGACTTACAAAACTAAAAAAAAAAAATCTCGTTTATTTTATTGTTTTATAATCTTTTTGGACGGCGTTATGATAGCCTAATTTTACTCCTGCTCAACCCACACACCGTGCACGACTATCCTGGATCATCAACCCTTGATAGACAATCTGCTATCACGTTCTCACTCCCGGCAATATGCTGAATGTTGAGATTATACTCTTGGAGCATTAGGGACCACCTGGTCAACCGCATATTCCGATTGTGAAACTGATTTAGGAATTTCAAGGGATGATGGTCCGTATAAATCGTCACTACCGGGCCGTAGGCTGGAACATAAACTTCGAAATGTTTGAGCGACAAAACGATAGCAAGAAGCTCCTTCTCTATAGTCGAGTAATTCCTTTGTGCCGAATTAAACTTGCGAGAAAAGAAGCTCACTGGGTGTTCCAAGCCCTCGGAATCAGTCTGCAGTAACACTGCCCCGGCACCCACACCGCTGGCATCAGTCGCCAGCTGAAAACTCCTGGAGAAGTCTGGGGCTCTCAAAATCGGATGTGTACACAGCAGGTGCTTGACTAGGTCGAAAGCCCTCTGACACTCCGCAGCCCAACAGAACTTCACTGACTTCGACAGTAGATCAGTTAACGGTGCTAAGACAGTAGAGTATCCCCGGATGAAGCGCCTATAATAGCCTATCATACCTAGGAACCGCATGACCTGGCGCTTAGTGGTGGGCCTGGGAAACATATTGATAGCCTGTATCTTGCTCAGGGGGGGGCACACCCGGCCTAACCCGACCACGAAGCCAAGATACTGCACAGTAGCCTTTACAAACTCGCACTTCCTCAGGTTCACCACCAGCCCAGCATCGTGCAACTTCCCAAACAGGGTCTCTAAGTGCCTTAGGTGATTTTCAAAATTGTCATCATACACTATCACGTCATCAAGGTAGACCGTGCAGTTAGGGATTTCGTCACAAATATCGTTCATCAGGTTCTGAAACGTGGAAGGTGCGTTCTTAAGCCCATAAGGCATTACGTTACATTGGTAGGTCTTGCCATCTACCACAAAACCACAAACTTGCTTAGCTCGGTCCGACAGGGGTACTTGCCAGTAGCCTTTTACAAGATCAATTTTAGTAAGGTACTTTGCATTCCCTATCTTGTCCACGCTGTCGTCAACTCGAGGCAAAGGGTAAGGGTTGGTAGTGGTCAAGCCATTTAGCCTACGAAAATCTATGCAGAACCGCACCTTGCCGTCAGGTTTTGGCTGCAACGTGACGGGTGATGTCCACTTCACATAACCTTCAGTGATCATCCCTCTCTCAACCATGTACTTTAACTCCTCCCGTAAAGCTGGCAACTTTACCGGGGGCACACGGTAGGGCACTGACTTGAAGGGCACATTATCACCGACGTCCACGTCGTGCGTTACCTGAGTAGTGAGACCTGGGTGTTCGGCGAAAACAGAGGGGTATGACCTGAACAGGCCTAGGACAGCAGCACCCTGGTGCTCAGGCAGGTGACTTACAGCTTGCCTAGCCTCTTGTTCAGTATTCCCCGCCCACTGTTCCGCGGAAATGACACAGTCCCAGCTATCCTCCTCAGCAGCATGACTGTCCCCACCTCCTTCTCCACCCTGGCCGCTGCAGGCCAGCACAGGGACAGTGAGAGGCTCTGAGGGGCGTCTCACATACTCTTTCATGAGGTTAACATGACATAACTGATGTTTTTTTCTACGGTCAGGTGTTGCAACGAGATAATCAAGGTCGGACAGTTTCTTAGCCACCACATACGGCCCAATAAACTTGGCAGAAAGGGGGTGTCCAGGCAAAGGTAAAAGCAACATTACCTCCTGACCCACCGAAAACTCCCGAAGCTTCACCTTGGCGTCATACTGGTGCTTCATGACCGCCTGTGCATTAACCAAGTTATTACCTGCCGCTGCCATGCAACCTATAAGTCTCTCCCGGCTCTCAAGGATATATTTAAGTACAGACCCCGGCTTCTCTTCGCCCTCCCAGATCTCTTTCACCATACTTAAAGGTCCTCTCACATTATGGCCAAAGACTAGTTGATTTGGACTGAACCCCAGGCTCTCTCCTGGGACTTCACGTGCAGCGAACAGAACATACGGCAGACCCAAATCCCAATCAGTGTCATGTTCTGCACAGTAACAGCGTAGCATACTCTTCAGGGTCGAGTGCCACCGCTCCAAGACTCCCTGACTCTCGGGATGGTAGGCTGACGACACTACAGAACATATACCGTGCAACTGAAGGGTTTGCTTGAACAATTTGGATGTAAAATTGCTCCCCTGGTCTGACTGCACCTCACGTGGAAATCCATAACGGGAACAGAACAATAATAAGTTTTTAACAACTGCCTTTGCCGAGCCGTTTCTCATGGGGTATGCGTCCGGGTATCTCGTAGCCACATCCATGATTGTCAACAGGAATTTATTGCCACTACTAGTAGGCG
>JBAKBP010034564.1:0-15000 GCA_037953745.1 Lithodes maja | reverse complement strand
TTACACTCAACCGCTGAACACGGTGAGGCCCGTGAGGTCTTGCTCCAGTCTAGGGAGTGAGACATGCGAAGCTTCACGGCTCGAAGCAATTCCATCTCTGAAGCCACCTCGCCTCTGTGCTTCAGTCTCATCCCCACAGACTCGGACCCTCACTCTCAGAACGCCACCTATTGAGCAATTAACTCACTAGGCATTGCCCCCCTGTAGCATATTTTTGAATATGGGAATATTCATACAATGCTATTTAATCAGGGAACAATGAGGGTATTTTTTGGGCATTTCGTGTGCTGTGGTAATGCACTGATACTAGCTAGGTACAGCACAAATTCCATTATAATTAGTTTGACAATGGTTTAGATTTAGTGGTCAATGTGTACATAAATTCAAGGTTGGCGTAGGACTGTAATGTACGCTAATGAAGATCGAGAAGTCAAGGTATTTTATACAGTATATAACCCCCCCCCCCCCCCAAAAAAAAAAAAAAAAAAAAATACCCTTTTTTGGTCTTCAAAGCCCAGTTGAAATATGTACACTCGCTCCAAGAAGTATCTGCACCCCTATGCCGATCATCTGGTGTGTACAGCTCGGTAGGGTTGGCACCTCAGCCTGCAACTATATCCATGTGTCAAGAGACGATCCTCTCTGACACATGGATATATTGCAGGCTGAGGTGCCAACCCTACCGAGCTGTACACACCAAATGATGGGCGGAGGGGTGCAGATACTTCTTGGAGCGAGTGTACATACCATGTTTGTTAGTTAATGCATAATCACTCACTACAGGCAGTTCTGCCTATTGTCTCCCTTACTCACATAGATCAAAAATAATACTTTAAGCCCCTTCTGTACCGGTGACGTATTTTAAATTTTCTTCTAGCTATATTTAGACGATTTTGTGCAACTTAAGAAGGGTCTGTGGTAGTAAAAAGGATCAAATGAGGTAGTTCGAAGCCTGTTAATTGTTGGAAGTCCTCTTAAAACAATAAAATCGTCTAACAGAAACCAGAATAGAGTTAATAGGACGGCACCGGTACTGAATAGGTTAATATAGGCCAACGCTACTGTAAACTATACCCTATTCCAAATAAGTACGCCAAAACTCTTTAACATTAACCTCTATAACTCACAAACTACTAGAGTAATTTAGCTCACATTTCTACCATATGGAAAGGGTCAGCCAGGGAATAGGTGTAGGAATTTACAGTTCATTTGCTCAAACCATTTTTGAGTTATAGAGGTTAGGGTTCACGATGCCTGGTCTACTTTCTTGAAATAGAGTACCGGTATAGCCTAAATTCCTACACCACATTATCCATTACTTAACCTGCCTCACCTTAGCCTTCCCTGGCCATCCCCTTCAAGGACTGGTGTTTGGGGCAAGGGGGGGGGGGGGGGTAAGCTTATGAGAGGGGAGGGGAAGGGAAGAGGAAGGGGTAGTGGTAGGTCTATGAGAGGAGAGTAGAAGGGAGGGGGGAGGGGAGAGGAAGGGGTAGTGGTAGGTCTATGAGAGGGGAGTGGAAGGGAGAGGAAGGGGTATGGTAGCGTGGTGGTAGGGGGTAGGTCTATGAGAGGGGAGGGGAAGGGGACATGAAGAGGAGGGAAGGGGAAGTGAAGGGGGTTGAGGATAGAAAGGGGGAGGGGGTAGGAAGGGGTAGTGGTAGGGGTTATGTCTATGGGAGAGGAGAGGAGAGGAGTGGAAGGGAAGAGAGGGGGAGGGGAGGGGAAGAAAAGGGGGAGGGGGTAGGAAGGGGTAGTGGTAGGAGATAGGTCTATAAGAGAAAAGGGGGGAGGGGAGGGGGATGGAAGGGGTAGTGGTAGGGGTAAGCTTATGAGAGGGGATGGGGAGGGGGAGGAAGGGGGTAGGCCTATACAGTGACCTTTATACAACTTTAAAGTACGCCTACCGTACGTCAAAGGAAATAGGTTGTTGATCAAATTAATAATGCACCCTATCAAATTACCCTTAACCCAAACCTAAGGACCGCCATATCCTTATAAAAAATACACGTTTAATCATCCACTCTTACGTAGCCTACAAACCCCTTGAGGATTTTTACGTTTTTTGACAGATTTAGACGATTTTATACAACTTAGGATGGACCTGTGGGCATTAAATACAGTAGGTAAAGACTATCTAAATCAACCGTCTGACTTCGATATATCCTTCCTAATCTGAATACAATCGTCTAATGATACCCAGAATAAACTGTCAAAATCCTCAAGGCGTTAACCCTCTCAGTAGTCTACATGGTGACGTCATTCTTCATTATATTTTGATACCATTAGGCAAATATAAAACAAATATATAAATAAAATGTATGACCAAATTCACTAAGAGAGATCTTTCTTCAACTGGTTTGATGACAATATTTTTCTTACCACCAACCACACCACCAACGCTATCATGGTTAATTCTTAATAATAACCTATGTTGCTGCTGAGATACTATAATTCGGAAAAAGGTGAAACTATATCCATGTAGGTTAAAGTAAACATAATCTTATGCCCCCCCGCCCCCCAATCACTCACTACTCATTTCTCTCTCTCTCTCTCTCTCTCTCTCTCTCTCTCTCTCTCTCTCTCTCTCTCTCTCTCTCGTTCGTCTGGAGAGAGGTGGGGAGAGAGCTTTCTGTTCTGTTAGCATTACCTTCCAATTTGTAGCATTTTTTTTTGTATAATTAAGTCCGGACTGCGTAGAAGGGGCAGCAAGGTCTGTGCAGTGTGTGTATCTATGTAACTCTCTAGATGTCATTCCTTTCTGCATTTCTCTCGTTAACGATTTCCTTTCCTACCATTTTTCTTCTTCCTTCTTTTCAATCTCCCTTCTCCTCCTCTTCCACATTTCCTTCTCATCTGTCCCTCCTCCTTCACCTCTTCTTCTTGCTCCTCCTGTTCAACCCTCCTCCTCCTATTCAGCCTTCCTCCTCCTCCGCTTCGCTTCACCTCTCCCCTCTCCTTTTCCTGTCCCCCTCCTCCTCACCCCCATCCCTCCACCTCTTACATGTCTTCCCCCTCCATCTTTCCCTCCTCCTACTCCTCTTTACCCCTTCCTTCTCCTTTTCCTCTTTCCTCCTCCTCCTCACCCCCACCCCCTACACATCTGATCTCCATCTTCCCCTCCTCCTCCTCCTGTTCTCCCTCTCTTCCTTCTCGTCCCCTCCTCCTTCTCGTCCCCTCCTCCTCCTCTTTCCCTCTCTCCTCACTCCCCCCCCCCACCCCCCTCTCTATCTCTTACCTCCCTCCACAAAATCTTCATCCAAGGTAATTTTTGTTTATCTTAACGAGTTTCCCTGCCTCCCTCCATTTTCTTTAACCCCCTCCCCTCTCTCTCTCTCTGTATCTATACATTATAATACATGTATTGCTATACGAAGTGAAAACAATAAGTATATACAATCAGTATTTTAAGACCAGTTATTTCATATTAACCCATACAGTACCGGTGACGTCCTTTTCATTACATTCTGGAGACTTTTACGCGATATTATTCAGCTTAGGAAGGACCTCAAGCCATAATAAGGCTTCAAAATATCTCAACCAACCCCTTTAACTACTGTAGATCCTTCCTAAGCTGCATAATATCGTCTAAATATAGCTAAAATAAAAAATAACACTCGTCGCTGGTACTGAAAGGGTTAAGATATACCGGTATTTGCAATTACCTACATTTAGATCATTCTTAGTGATACATATCTAAGAAAACGTTGCTAGATCGGTTGTACATTATTAGTTGCTAGATCGGTTGTACATTATTAGTTGCTAGATCGGTTGTACATTATTAGTTGCTAGATCGGTTGTACATTATTAGTTGCTCGATCGGTTGTACATTATTAGTTGCTAGATCGGTTGTACATTATTAGTTGCTAGATCGGTTGTACATTATTAGTTGCTAGATCGGTTGTACATTATTAGTTGCTAGATCGGTTGTACATTATTAGTTGCTAGATCGGTTGTACATTATTAGTTGCTAGATCGGTTGTACATTATTAGTTGCTAGATCGGTTGTACATTATTAGTTGCTAGATCGGTTGTACATTATTAGTTGCTAGATCGGTTGTACATTATTAGTTACTAGATCGGTTGTACATTATTAGTTGCTAGATCGGTTGTACATTATTAGTTGCTAGATTGGTTGTACATTATTAGTTGCTAGATCGGTTGTACATTATTAGTTGCTAGATCGGTTGTACATTATTAGTTGCTAGATCGGTTGTACATTATTAGTTGCTCGATCGGTTGTACATTATTAGTTGCTAGATCGGTTGTACATTATTAGTTGCTAGATCGGTTGTACATTATTAGTTGCTAGATCGGTTGTACATTATTAGTTGCTAGATCGGTTGTACATTATTAGTTGGAAGCATATTCAATTTACAGTTTAAGTTATTCGATATAATTCGGTAAACTGATATTTTGATACGAGAGCATTGCTATTGCTATTGTGTTATTAAAGTGGGTGGTGTCAATGGTGTGTGGTCGAGGCACTATGATGGCTATGCCCTTGCAAGTCTGGGGTGAAGTCGTAGGAGCGCCAGGCACTCCACCACCATCACATTGGCCTTGTAGAACACCGTCAATCCTCCAACGTCTTTCCTATGTTGTCAAGTGTTCAAAGAAGTGTTACAGTGTTAATTTTCCCAAACAGTAGCCCACTAACATGATATATTGTCCTATCATGTATATTGTCCAGTATAGAGAGGTGTCTGTGCTGCTCCTGCCCTAGATAGGGTCACATTAAGGGGGGGTCACTGGCTTGTTTTCTCTCCTTTTCTCTCTTTCTCTGGCTTGTATCCATTCGGCCCCATTCAGCCTACTGTTTTAAGACGCTTACCCCCCTCCAGGTGTCAATATTTTCCTGGCGAGCGGTAGCGAGCCGGCATATATATATATTTTTGTTTGAACAGCAAGCTAAATTTGTACATTTTTCGATAGAAAGATGTCTCCGGCGAAGCCGGATTTCTCCATACAATGCTGGCTCACTATCGCTCGCCAGGAATAAATTAACACCTGGATGGGGATAAACGTCTTAAAACAATTGGCTGAATGGGGCCGAATGGATACAAGCCAGGGAAAGAGAAAATGAGATAGAGATAAAAACAAAAATGTCACCCCCCTTAATAATCTTGCCATGGACTTGTACTTATGCTAACATAATTTTATTTTTATATTCAGGCATAAAATTGTGTTCTAGTGCTAACATATTCTTTTTGTGATCAACATATTCGTTTTGTGATTTACAGGCATTAATTGTACCATATTGCTAACCAATATTTTTTGTTACTGTACTGTATACTGTTTTCCAGTTTTCTCACTAGGCTAAATTAACCCTCTCCCACTTTTTTTTACCCAGTAAATTTTGTAACAAATTTCTAGTCCATTTGTGATTTTCAGGCTTTAACTGTGTCATACTGCTAACATCAATTTTTGTTTTATTTTCAGGCATAAATTGTGTTCTATTGCTAACATATTGTTTGTGATTTACAGACATATTAATTTTATCATATTGCTAAAACAAAATTGTGTGATTTTCAGGAATTAATTGTATCACATTGCTAACATAAATTTGTTGTGATTTTCAGGCTTTAATTATACCATTTTGCTACCATAAATTTGTGTGATTTTCAGGCATATTGTGATTATATCGTCATGGCGCCGCAACGAACCTGCACGAGTTGTTCCGGTAAATTTGGCCCTACCATGTTTGTTGATACTGATGTCCAAATTTGTAGATTTTGCCAGCTCCGAGAGAAGATTGCGGATGAATTGAATGCAGCTCACCGCAAGATCGATGCCCTGACTACAAAGCTTGAATCCCTTCAAGAATTTGCCACACTCAACGTAGGAGTGCCCTCGGCCCAAGAAACCACTACGATGTCAACCGCCATTCCAGTGCATACAGTACCGGTACCGGTACCCACACCAGCAGCTACCTTAGATGTTGCAGAAAATAATAATGACTCTACTCTCACTCCCCCCCAGGACAATTTTCAGTTAGTGAGAAACAATGTGCATCCCAGTACCAGTACCAGGAAGGTCATCCCGACAACATGCCAAAACCGCTTCAAAATTCTGGCTATTGATGAGGACGAGGAAACGGAAGAAGTTCGGCTTGTGGGCGACTCCATGGTCCGTGGCCAACAAACCGAGTTCTGCGCCAGGGCACCCAGGACCAGAAAGCGATTCTGTATCCCAGGTGGCGGCGTGAACAACATTGTTGCGGCTGTGGAAGAGGTTTCCAGGCTCGCCCCCGCAAGCACTACGTACGTCATCCACGTTGGATCTAACGATGTCCAACGGACGCGGTCAGAGGAACTACTTTGCAAGTACCGGCGGCTGATCAGGTCCTTCAAGGAAAAATCTAATAGAATCTTAATTTCAGGAATTGTTCCCCGGATTGATGTAGAAAACCGATTCTACAACATAGCTACCAGTACAAATCGCCGACTAGCCAAACTCTGCAGGGAGGAGGACATCGGCTTTGTCGACACGTGGGACCATTTTTACTATGATAAATCTTTGTTTTCAGGAGATGGTGTACATCTCAATGAAGTAGGAGCTGCACGTCTTGGTCGTCTGCTGAACGATGCAGTCAAGGATTTCCGTTCAAAAAACGGGGTCAACCAGACCCCAGACAGGGTAGTGTAAGTCAAATACGAATTGAAAATTCAGACAATGCACAATCGGTAACATCCAACTCTAATACTCTTAAGGTGTTTTATGTAAATGCTCGTAGCATACGCAATAAATTTTCAGATCTAGAGGAAATCGTGTTTACAGAACATTATGATATAATCGGCATTACAGAATCTTGGTTAAATACGGAAGACAGACTTTTTAGCCGAATATACGCTTCCTGGTTATACAATGTTTGAGAAAAGTCGGATCAATAGAAATGGAGGAGTTCTGTTTTTTATAAAGGAAAGTCTTAATCCCGTCTTAATGTCAAAACCTCAAATTGCGAATATAGACATATCTTACGTACTATTAAATAATAAACGAGGAACTAAAATAACACTAGCTTTATTATACAGACCCCCATCTCAATCAGTGCAAACTGACAGTGAAATTTATGAACAAATTGCAGAAATAACCAACATACAAGATCCGTAATTCTTGGCGATTTCAACTTACCCGTGACTAAATGGGGCGATATTCTTACTTCACACTCGGGACACGACCTCTATGCTAACTTGCAAGAGAGTTCACTTTTTCAATTTGTACAATCTCCGACCCGTGGTAATAATGTGCTTGACCTTGTACTCGCAACAAAAGAAGAATTAATAGAGAATTTGAATGTTGGTGATGAATTCAGTAACAGCGACCATCGTACGATAACTTTCACTTTAAAGTTTACTAGTAACAAATCAAATAGCAGCATTGAGAAGGTCCCTAATTTCAAGAAAGCAAATTTTCATAAACTTAAATCAAAGCTTAAAGAAACTGACTGGAGCTTTCTGACTAACAATAACGACAAATACATCTTGGGAGTGTTTCACAACCACTTACCTTAAGGCAGTGCAAGACTGCATATCATCGAAAATACGGCGTCCAGGCCATAATGATAAGCCCAAATGCTGGAATAAAGATATTTCAGACTGTCTGCTTGCTAAAAAATTTGCTAATGATAGATTAAAATCCTCACAAAATGACTAAGAACAGGTGAAATTTGTAGAGCTACGATGCAAAGCCAAAAAGTGAATTAAGCAAAGTAGAAAGACCCTGGAGTTACATGTTGCGAATCAAAGTAAAACAAACCCGAAAGAATTCTATAGTTATATCAGAAAGAAAAAAGTAGTTACTTCAAGTGTTGGACCGTTAGTCGATGAAAATGGAGAATACACCAAAGACGAAGTACAAATGAGTAATGCCCTCAATACTTTCTTTGCATCAGTTTTTACAACCGAAGACCTCAGTGATATCCCTACACCATCGCCGATTCAGATTGATAATTCAGATGTTCTAAGCAATATCACTGTTACAGAGAGAGAAGTATTGAATTGTTTAGATAAACTCAAGGTAAATAAAACGCCTGGACCTGATACAATCTCGCCTAGAGTTCTAAAGGAAGCTAAGGATGAGCTCTCCACACCACTGACATTGCTATTCAATGAATCCTTGCAGTCTGGGACTATGCCTGATCAGTGGAAGCTAGCCAACGTAACACCGATATTAAAAAAAGGCAGCAAATCCCTACCCCGTAACTATCGTCCAATTAGCTTAACCTCAATTGTATGTAAAATGTTAGAAACGGTCATAAGAGACAGACTCGTGAATCACTTAGAGGCAAATAACTTACTTAAAGATACTCAACACGGCTTTCGTAAAAAACGTTCCTGTTTAACAAACCTCTTAGACTTCTTCCACGATATCCTTAACCTCTACGATGAGAGTAAAGCTGTAGATATTATATACCTTGATTTTCAAAAGGCCTTTGACAAAGTTCCCCACAAACGTTTACTGCTAAAACTAAAAGCGCATGGAATACAAGACGGTGTGTTGAAATGGATAGAAAATTGGCTCAGCGACAGAAAGCAAAGAGTAGTCATAAACGGTAAGGCATCTTAATGGACCAATGTAAGTAGCGGGGTACCCCAGGGATCGGTACTAGGACCAATTCTCTTTCTAATTTACATCAACGACATAGATGAGGGTCTCACCTGTACAATCTCAAAATTTGCTGACTATACAAAAATTGCAAATAGCGTACTTTCAAAAGAACAAGTTGACGATATGCAACACAATCTAGATAAATTGTCATGTTGGGCCCAAATTTGGCAAATGAGTTTCAATGCGGATGAATGTAAAGTACTACATATCGGATACCTAAATGAGAAAGCAAACTATTTGATGAATGGCACTCAGCTTAAGAATGTAAACAGAGAAACCGATCTGGGAGTACCAATATCGAGTAACCTAAAACTGAGTCAACAATGTTCAGAAGTTGTTAAGAAGGCAAACAAAATAATTGGCTTTATAGGCAGGTCATTTGAGCATAAATCCAAAGAAGTTATCCTAACCCTTTACAATTCCTTAGTCCGCCCTCTTCTGGAATACTGCGTTCAATCCTGGTGCCCTTATTACCAAAAAGATATAAACAAGCTAGAACGAGTTCAACGTAGAGTTACCAAAATGATACCTAGCCTAAAGAACAAACCATACGAAGAGCGTCTTAGAGAATTAAATCTATTTCCTTTAACCCAGCGCAGATTAAGAGGTGACTTAATTCAAGTGTTCAAAATCATCAAAGGCATCGACAATATGAACTGTAGTAAGTACTTCACTATCGACCAATCTAATTACACGCGGGGAAACGGTTGCAAAATTATTGGTAAATCTTTTAACTCGCACGAATCTAAGAATTTCTTCTTCAATCGAGTTGTCAACTTGTGGAATGGGCTTCCCCGAGACGTTATAGACTGCAGCACCGTTGATTCATTTAAACTCCGCCTAGACAAATATCTCGCATCAAACCCGCGACTGACTGCGTTTGTAAATTAATAACTTTATTTTATCCCCCCCTCAGTTACTAACCCATCTGTCCCCTACTAACTTCCTAATCCTGCCACGGACATTAGTTCTAGGGCAGTAGTTCCCTTTCCAATGTTCCCTTACCCACTCTAAACCACTGTTTGGACACTTGCTCCTCAGTGTTTTGGAGGACAAGCAGCCTAGAAGGGTCACTAGACCTGTTGTTGCTTGATTTCCTTTGTACTCCTTTGTACTACTACATTAGGATATACTCACACTCATACTCACTCTCTCCCCCCACTTTTCCTCCCGTTTTTCGTCCTTCCCTCCACCGCAACGTCTCCTACTTCTTTCTTCAGCTACTCTCTCTCTCTCTCTCTCTCTCTCTCTCTCTCTCTCTCTCTCTCTCTCTCTCTCTCTCTCTCTCTCTCTCTCTCTCTCTCTCTCGTCACAATCTTTTCCCATTATCGTTCCTTCCTCTTTGGTGGCTCCCATTTTCTTTACTCTCGTCCTGTATTTTTCCCTTTCTACTTTAATTACGTTATATTCCTTATTCGTTGTTTAATTATTAAGTACCATCATTGTTTACTATTACCTAACGTTCGTCTTAATGTTTGCTTACATTTCCTTGTGTTGCAACCATAGCAAATTTAGTATGTGCTTCATTCTTGATAGTGCATCGTCTCACTTTCTCTTTCACACAAACACACTCACTATCATTCATTCTCTCTCTATCACACACACACACACACACACACACACACACACACACACACTCACTAACTTACTCAATCACTGCTCTCTCTCTCTCCAACAAGAAATATTATAATTAGAACATCTCAATTATATATTATTAGTTTGGTATCTTTCGGAATCAAAGAGTTAATGCCTTAAATGTAAAACTGCTATAATCTCTCTCTCTCTCTCACACACACACACACGTAAAATATAATCTCTGTCTCTCTCTCACACACTCTCTCTCTCTCTCGTTGCCATCTATTCTCATCTTTCGTCCTCCCTGTCCGCCCCTTTGCTGTCTGGCTTTTTCCCTATTCTTTCACCTACTATTTTACTTAACTATTTATTTTCGTTCCTTGCTAGTTCTTGTTTCTTTATTTTACTATTTTACTTAACTATATATTTGTGTTTCCCTTGCTAGTTCGCCTTTTTTCTTCCATTATTTTAATTAACTATACTGTATATATATATATATATATATATATATATATATATATATATACAGTATATATATATATTACCCTTGCTTGTTCCTCATTTATACTCCATTATTGTAATTATCTACATATATTTTATCCATGCTAGTTCCTGTTTATATCGTCCTTTATTATACTTATACTGTATGTCTTTATTATTTGTCTTAGTTCCCCAATTACTTACGGGTTTCTCAATATTCCAACGTTAACCTTCTCTCTCAGTAATGGCTATTATTTTACTGTTTTGATATGTCATTGTGTTCCTTGTTAGTTCTCCCATTTCTTACCGTTTGTTCAATATTCTTAAGTTCACCCTCTCTCTTCTTCTGGAATGCCTATTATTTTACTTATACATTTCTTTGTTTCCCTTGCTAGTTAACCCTGGTCTTACTGTTATCTACATATCCTAAGTTTGCCTTCTCTCCTCTTTTGTAATGGCTATCTCATGTTGATCTGAAGTCCATCCCATACTTCCTCCATAATGATTAAAATTCTACCGTACAATTTTCGCCTTAAAACATAATTTTTGTTTTCTCTCTCTCTCTCTCTCTCTCTCTCTCTCTCTCATATGTCAACTCTAATCAAGAGGCCTAGTACCTGAATATTTTGTATAAAGTTTCCTTTTGGTGCATAGTAAATATATAACAAATCTCTCTCTCACACACACTTCTTTGGTACGTATGATAGTAAACATATCAAATCAACAATCTCTCTCTCTCTCTCTCTCTCTCTCTCTCTCTCTCTCTCTCTCTCTCTCTCTCTCTCTCTCTCTTCAGAGAGTTCCCTAAAGACTGGAAACTGGCCAATGTGACCCCAATCTTTAAGAAAGGGGATCATGAGTGTCTCGAGCATTATTTGCCAATTAGCTGGACTTCTATCATAGTCAAACTATTAGAAGGGATACTAGTACACAAGATAGTCGACTTCCTAGAAATCCACAATTTAATTACGGATTCCCAACATGGATTCAGGTGACACCGATCCTGACTTACCAATTTGCTGGAATATTTCCATGAAATGCTGAGTGAGTATGACAAAGGTAGAGCCATAGACATCCTTTACTTAGATTTTCAAAAAAGATTTTGACAAAGTGCCTTATTGCAGGCTAATATCAAAAGTAAGTGCACGTTATCAGGGCAGAGGTCACCATTTGGATAGATAGTTTGGCTAACAGGTAGACAACAACGAGTGGTAATCAATTATGTTTCTTCTGAGTGGACTCCAGTCACTTTTGGAGTTCCACAGGGATCTGTCCTTGGCCCGCTTCTGTGTATCACATATATCAATGACATCGATATTGGTCTGTTGAGTGTGATCTCCAAGTTTGCAGATGAAATAAAGCTTGGAATGAATGTGAAGGACCCCAAAAGGGTTGAACAGCTCAGGATGGACCTCAACAGACTGGGTGAATGGTCGGAGACATGGCAGATGCCTCTAAAATTGAAAAAGTGCAAGGTGATGCATATCGGCCAAGCAAACCCCAAGTCAGGCTATTCGTTATTGGGAATACTTCTGAAAGTGACTAACTTGGAAAAGGATTTGGGTGTTCTGATTAGCAGTGACCTACAGTTTTCCAAGCAGTGCATTGAAGTAGAGAAGAAAGCACAGATAATATAAGAACATAAGATTGGGCTATATTAAGAAGCAATTCTATCTATCTATCTATCTATATGCTCAGGCCCAATCCCCATTTTGGGGGTAGCCGACTCAAGACAGAGCAAGAACAGGGAAAACACAAAAACATCATAAAACAAAAAATAAACACAGATAAAAAACACAAACTCTCACACATCCAGGTCACCCAGGAGAAGACCCAGAGACCAGGGTTACCAAGGTCGCTCCAGCACTCCCCGGCCGAGCAATTAAAGTAGAGAAATACGGAAATAGTCCTCACACTTTACAATGCTCTGATATGCCTCTCCTGGAGTATGCTGTTCAATTCTGGTCTCCAGCACTTAGGAAAGATATAGAACGACTGAAAAGAGTACAAGCTAGGGATACAAAGCTTATTCCATCGCTTAGAAGAATGAGCTATGAGGACAGGTTGAGAGCTCTTGATCTATTTCCGTTGGAGACACGCAGACTACAGGTCAGCTCATTGGAGTTTTCAGAATACTTAATGGGTTTGACAATGTGGATAATAGCAAAATGTTTAGCCTCAATATGAATACAACACGCAACCATGGCTGGAAATTTGAATTGAAAATATTTAGCACTATAATTTGTGGACACTTTTTCACATACAAGATCTGTTCTACCTGGATCAAACTTCCCTGTGAAGTTGTGAAAAGTTTTTCAGTAAGGCAGTTCAAAACGAGAGTAGATACGGCAGTATTTTGCACACTCTGTCATGAGTGCACGAAAGTCTCTCTTTCTCCTCGGAATGGACCGCAAGGTCTCTGAGATACTAACTATGCCTTGTAATTCCTTGTAACACACACACACTCTCTCTCTCTCTCTCTCTCTCTCTCTCTCTCTTGGTCGGAGGATGTGGTGGGTGGGGAGAGAGCCTTCTGGTTTGCTATCCTTATCTTCCACTTATTAGCAAATTTGGTTAGAATTAAGTCTGGCTTACCTAGTAGCGACCGCAAGGTCTGTGTATCTGTGTAACTCTATGTAACTAAGTAATCATAGGGTAACATACCATTGTGTGAGCCCCAACCAGGTTCTCTCCGCAGCACAATAAAACAGGTCCAATCCCAATTTTGCATTTCTGATTAATTGCTGTTTTCCCCGTTGCTGGGTGTTTGTTTGTGTTCGCTTGTGTGCAGGTTAAAGTTTGTGTAGCCCCTGTGAATGAGGCTGGGAGTAGATTAACAAAAGGCCTGTACTTCTGCTGGATATATGCGTGTGTGTTACTCAGTTACTTGTTCGTCAAGGGGAATCCACGCAATGCGAGCTAAGCTCATTATTATCGCGCCTCCTTAACTGGGAATGTATTGCGTGAAATGCATGTTAAGTGTTTTATGTACTGTTGGAATGGCTGTGGATGTGTGTGTAGTCTGTATTTAGCCAATTGGCGACATCGGAAACGAAGGCTTAGGGTGGATCTGTATGGTACCATTCTCACTATAGACGGTACCGTCTCGCCCGAAGGCTTAGGTAGCCATCAGCTTAGGTGAACCATATGATACCCATCTCGCCTTGTACCATTTTTGCCAACCCCAGATGGGACGTCACAACGTCGTCCACTTATTCCAGGTACCTATTTACAGCTAGGTGAACTGAGGCTAACACATGAAAGGAGACAAGCCCAATTTGTCTCCGCCCGGCCGGGGATTGAACCCCCGACCCCTCGTGTGTGAGACGAGAGCTCTACCTACTAGGCTACGGGCTGTGTGTGTGCGTGTGTGTGTGTAAACAATAAATAAATAAATAAATAATTGTCGATTTATTGTTCATTACAGCCCTGCGGCTGAAATCTAGTTTTTCTTAAACCTAGGTACCTTAACTACGAGGTCACATGCGACCTTTGGCGACCGTGAGGTGCCTGGCTTCCCACCAAGTACTGTACATACGCAGATGCACTTTGTATTGGTGAGAAGATGTGTAGGCTAACACAGGCTGATAGCAGCTTGGTTAGGGAGGAACCACGATACAATTCTCTCCGTCGCTATGGCCGAAAAAAAACTTTAGGATTCTGGTGGATTCGAACCTTCGCCCCGGCCCCTTGCGGTCAGCACGAAACGACGCGCCTTAACCGACTGGACCACAGCGACCCGTGTGTGCGCGCGCGCGCGCAGGGGGGTTACGGTTGCAAATTTAATCATGTGTACACTTGTTGTATACATTTGAGAGAGAGAGAGAGAGAGAGAGAGAGAGAGAGAGAGAGCAAAAGCAAGAGAAAAGAGTATGAAAGTGTGCGTGCTTGCTTGTGAAGGGGGTTGAAGATGAAAACACAGAGAGGGGGGCGATACAGAGGTGGAGGTGGGGGGGGGGGGGGGGGGGGGGGGGAGAGTTTTGAAGTGGTTCCTGTCTACTAATCAGCGGGGCCGCCTTCCTTGGTCCCAAGTTCTAATCCTTTCAATTTGCACCTTCAACCTTTTTTCCTCTTCCTCCTCCAACCTGATCCCCACCCACACAAACACAAGCGCGCCGCACACACACACTCTCTCTCTCTCGCTCTCTCTCCCCCCCCTCCCCCCCCCCCCGCTACACACACACACACACACACACAAGCATACACACACACAGTGTGTGTGTGTCTGTGTGCGTATGTGTCACAGCAGTGACATATGGTCACCACATTTGAAAAAACATAAAAACAAATTAGAGAAAGTCCAAAGGATAGCAACGAAGATGATCCCAAGATTGAAGG
>JBAKBP010034563.1:0-20540 GCA_037953745.1 Lithodes maja | reverse complement strand
TTTAGAGGCGGACTACCGTGGGAACTGTTTTATGCAGACGAATTAGTCCTAATAGCATGGAGTGCTGAGGCCAAATTCAGAAGATGGAGAGAGGCATGGCGAGCAAGGGTTTAAGAGTCAATATTAACAAAACCAAGGTTATGCATTGCAGATTGAGACGAGGCAATTGGAAAAGAGTGGTGCATACCCATGTGCAGTGTGTGGAAAAGGTGTAGCCGCTAACTCGATTCGATGTAGCATCTGTCGATGTTGGGTACACCATGGGAGTAAGCGCTGTAGTAGATAAAAGGACCCTGCCAAAGGATAAGTCAGAAATAGAGAAATTTGAGTGCGTGTGTGCAAAGGCGAGCTTGTGTTAAGTGAGTGAGCCTGTGGCTGGGAACTTTGGAAATGAGTCATTGGAGCTGGTGGGCAAACCACTGTCCCTAGAATTAGATGTGGCTGGGGAAGTTCAGAGAACTGCTGCCAATTCTGACCATGAAAAAGTGCCTCTCCCCCTGAAGGCAAAGGTGTATGCCTCATGTGTTAGAAGTGCAATGACGTATGCTTCAGAAACATGGGCCGTTAAAGTAGAGGATGTCAACAGAATGGAACGTAATGAGGTGAGAAGGGTGAGATGGATGTGTGGGGCCAGGCTGCAGGATAGAATAACAGATGATGTTGAGGAGACATTTAGGCATAAAGAGTATTAGCGAGGTGATGCGTACAAGTAGACTGGGATGGTATGGACATGTAGAGAGAATGGATGAACAAAATTGGGTGAAAAAATGCAGGTCTGTGATTGTGGAAGGAGCTGCACCGAAGGGTGAACCGAGGAAGACCTGGGATCGGACTATACGTGCCGATCTCAAATCCAAAAACTTGACAAGTGAAGCAGCCCTTAACAGGGTTGCCTGGAACGCCGCCATTAGGTCAAGAGACTGAAACTGCATGTATGTGTGGAGCACTCCGTCTTAAAAATTTATGTATGTCTGTATACATTGTTCTGCGAGCACTTGGGACGGCACACAGCGTTGAGGCGTGTGACTGTGGGGTATAACGTAGGGCCGTGGCCTCACTGACGGAGAGACATGGCCTACAGGGTAGCTAAAAAGTTCACTGGACGCGTCCCTGGGCGGCGTCGCAGCACCCCTACGGACCGTCCCCGACTGGCCAGATTTGACTTTCGGCACAGCCAGGGACAGCTGTGTAGGTTTTGGTGCCGGCGAAGGCGATGTCTTAGACCTCACGCTGAAGGCCGCCGTACGGGACTGCGACTTGGACGCACTAGAATCTGACGGAGCCGCATCCTCCAGTGTTCCTGTTCGCCTCCTCTTCGCTGCCTGTTTTAGTGGCGGTGAAGAGATTGTCCAGCGCAGAGGAGACCTCGACTGGGACCGACATCTCCACTGCGGTGGTTTCGACGAATCCGGCGTAGGCCGCTGAGCCGACTGGCGAGGGGGACTAGTTGCTTTCTGTGTGGCGTCATCAGTAGAATCGTCCAAACTAATCAGAGGTTTCGACGCTACCTTCGATACTCTTTTCTTTGTCACTGTGCCAGAACGAGTAATCGATTTAGGAGGGTTAGCAAGAGTGGGCTTTAACAATAAGTCCCAAAGTGGCTTGTCATCACATTGTAGTTACTTATGGGCAACATCTTTACTATAGTCCATGAAACAAGTTTTGGTGGCTAATAACACTGTACGACAACCCTCCTCCTTATGGTTAATGAAACCATTTCTTAGCCGCACACACACATTGCACTTCTTTGTAACCCACTGTCCATGTGATCTATCTAGGCACGAAACACATTTGACACAGTGCTTATGTCCGGTTACTGGAAGGTTGGCACAAGAATCGGATGAACATTGCAATATGCTCCATGATTAGCCCTCCCCCGCCGGGATCGGTGATGGTCCGGAGCTCCTCGCCGAGGAGACGTGTACCTGGAAAAGTAATTTCCTAGAATCAATGCTCATAAGGACAACCTGAGACATATAACACAACCGTTGCCTTATAATTCAAAGAGAAAAGTAGATGTAGCGATAACAATAATAATAATCATCTTACTTATTTAAAAGAGCGATCACCACTACTCTAAGTTTCTTGTGTATCCTTAAGGAAAACACATGAAGGCGTTTATGGACTGCTTAGTGCTTACCTATGATAACGCTTATCAATGACCCATACTAAATGCTGACTAGAAAACGCTTTCTAGTAAGCGACCATCTCGCCGTGATAGGGGGGTCCCGCAGGGAAGCATCCTTGGTCCCTTACTCTTTCTCTGTTATGTGAACGACATGGAACTGAGCGTCTTATGTAAATTATTACTGTATGCTGACAACAGCGTGCTTCTGGTTTCAGGAAAAGACCCAATAAGTATTGCCGCTTCACTTTCCAAAGAACTAGAATCATGTAGTGAATGGCTAGTGGACAATAGATTATCTCTTCACCTGGGCAAGACGGAAGCCATCTTGTGTGGGACAAAACGCAAACTGAAAGACATTGTGGGCTTCTCGGTCAACTGTAATGATATTCCTATAACAACAGTGTCACAAGTTAAATATCTCGGACTAAAACTGGACTCGAGTTTGTCAGGTGAAACAATTTTGGAATCTATCCTGTGTAAGTGTAGAGCATGTATAAAATACCTGTATAGACAGGTGGGATGCTTGCCAGCGGCGACCAAAAAGACCCTTTGCCAAGCGCTTGTTCAATGTCATTTTGACTATTCTGTGTCATCCTGGTACTCTGCATCATCTAAATCAGCACAGCACAAACTTCAAGTCACTCAAAATAAAATGGTTAGGTTCATGCTGAACCTAGGACCCAGATCACATGTTGGCCAGGAACAACTTCAGTCACTAGGTATGCTCAATGTCTCTGACAGGGCCAAACAAATCAGGCTCACTAATGCCTTCAAAATTTTCTATGACAGAGCTCCAGAGTATCTTAAGAGTGATTTTGTTAAAGCAAATGAGAGGAGTGGACATAATACAAGAAACAGGATGTTTAATTTTAAGGTCCCGAGAATCCAAGGACAGGGTAAGCAAACATTCTTCTTCACTGCCATCAAAGACTGGAACGACCTACCCCAGTCAGTCCGTGAAAAGAGAATACTGTATTCCTTCAGACGTAGCCTGAAGGAACACCTGAACCGGACAGCTGCGAGAAGGGAGCACCAAGCTTATGTCTACTACTAAATACAACATAAGAGATAGGCAAACCAAACTGAATTGATTACTGATTACGGATTACTGATATTTACCATAGGATGTAAGGTATCTTAAAATAAACCCCTAGAAATACTTTCTCTAAAGTATCTATTTCTTTTATCCTCCCCTTTTCCCCAGCTAACCTAATCCCACAAGGACCCCAATGGAAATACACCTAACGGCCTTATTGGGCTATCCTTAGTTGGAATTATGCAAAGCTGGTACATGTCATATTTGTAACATACTATGTGGTACCAACTCTGTAAATTGCTAACTGAATAAATATTATTATTATTATTATTATTATTATTATTATTATTAGCAATGACTCTTCCGCCGCGATGATAGATTACTAGTCTTCCCGCCGAGCTAGGAATATTTAAGAATAGTATAAGTGAGTCGTTCCGACTGAGCTGGAACATCCCTTGGAAGCCTTCCTCTTCCGCCGGGAGTTTGTTTTAGTTCAAGACAACGAACTGGTTATGTGGATCCTGCGCAACACCAGAACGCCACTAGTGGGATGCCCGGCGAGGGTGAAACGCGTTCGCGAGACAATTCCCCCGCCGTAAATATGGTCCAAAACCATTCTTCACTCAAGTCTTTGACAAGAAAAGAAGAATACTTATTCTAATCGTCAAGACCCGCCCAACACCCTCCAAAACTAGTACTATCTCATCGTCTAGTAAAAGAGGGCAACATAGATTATGGCACACATAAGAATTAAAAATCAATCTTAAAATATACATCTTAGCCATAAAATGGACCCTACTGAGAGGCTGGCCACGAGGCCTAGGGCAAGCAGAAGAACGACGAATTAGACGAATTACTCTTACCTCTAGGAAGATCAGCACCCTCTACCATCTCGACGACAGGAACGCAGGGAAGACGACGCAGAAAGCCAGAAGCAATGCTCTTCACTAAGTAAAGCAGCCCTAAACTAATGGAACTGCTGACGAATAAAACACTCTTAACCCTCCAGAAAGGTGGCCGAAAAGCGTTGCCCTTATAATAAAAGCCTCGAACCTACTCGTAAGGCTAACACTATAGGAAAATAAAACATACAACAATGGCGTCCCCGACTTGTGAGTATGAGTCAAGTGATCAAGGGATGCCATCACACAAGGCACCCTAAAAACAACTCCTGGGGATCCCGCTAATCAGCACGCCCGACTTAACTAATCTAAGTCTACTCTGGAACATCTCAGCTTAGTACAAACGAGCAAAAGACTCACAATCCGGACGGAAGAGTGACGAATGAAGATACTTATTTACTTATAGTGCCATTTCTTGATTGATTTCTCTTCGCTTTTCTTCTTCTGTTGGACTTTGGAATTGGTTATGTTGATGGATAAGTTTTTTCCTGGTGTTAGAGGGCGTGTAATCTCGATGGTAGTAACTCGTGTTGTCTGGGGGCGGTTGTGTCCTTTTTAACTCTGGGGTGAGATGATATAATATGATATTGTCTTCTGATTTGGTCTGGGGCTGCTTATGTGTTTTACAGGCTGGAGGTAGAGGGAGTGGACAGTGGTTGGAAGTTTGTAGGTTTGGGGTGTTGCAGGAGAAGTGTAATATCGGCGAGAACTGATCACATGTAATCTTCTGCCCTGCACAGGTATATAATTGTTATCCTTAAGTCTTTGAGTCGACGTTTTCTCTGATGCGGGAGAGGTGTGGTAGAGAAAGAAAACTACTTGTGGTGGTGAATGCTTGGGTAACTGTTTCTCTGTTATTGGTAGAGGTGGTGGTGGTGGTGGTGAGCAGCTATAGGTGGTGATCTTTGTATGTTGGCTGTGGTGATGGTGGTGGAGGTAGGGGTGGGGATCTCGGTATGTTGTCTGTGGTGGTGAATATGTTTTTCTGTTATTTCACTTCCTTCTTCCCCATCAAAGCCACGACCTCGTGGCTGGAGCTGGTCACACCAGGAATTTTCTTGGTGGAAACAAATTTCCATTTATCGAGATATTCCCACCATGTCATTGAGCTTCCATCTGCTGGTTTGCTCAGGTTAGCATAAAGAGTTATGCAAGGTATCTCTGTATATGTCCCGAGGGCTGTTTCTAGTTGATGTAGGGACTTAATATTCTTAGTTAATAATAATAATAATAATAATAATATTTATTCAGTTAGCAATTTACAGAGTTGGTACCACATAGTTTGTTACAAATATGACATGTACCAGCCTTGCATAATTCCAACTAAGGATAGCCCAATAAGGCCGTTAGGCGTATTTCCATTGGGGTCCTTGTGGGATTAGGTTAGCTGGGGAAAATGGGGAGGATAAAGAAATAGATACTTTAGAGAAAGTATTTCTAGGGGGTTATTTTAAGATACCTTACATCCTATAGTAAATATCAGTAATCCGTAATCAGTAATCATTTCAGTTTGGTTTGTCTATCTCTTATGTCGCATTTAGTAGTAGACATAAGCTTGGTGCTCCCTTCTCGCAGCTGTCCGGTTCAGGTGTTCCTTCAGGCTACGTCTGAAGGAATACAGTGTTCTCTTTTCACGGACTGACTGGGGTAGGTCGTTCCAGTTTTTGATGGCGGTGAAGAAGAATGTTTGCTTACCCTGTCCTTGGATTCTCGGGACCTTAAAATTAAACATCCTGTTTCTTGTATTATGTCCACTCCTCTCATTTGCTTTAACAAAATCATTCTTTAGGTACTCTGGAGCTCTGTCATAGAAAATTTTGAAGGCATTAGTGAGCCTGATTTGTTTGGCCCTGTCAGAGACATTGAGCATACCTAGTGACTGAAGTTGTTCCTGGCCAACATGTGATCTGGGTCCTAGGTTCAGCATGAACCTAACCATTTTATTTTGAGTGACCTGAAGTTTGTGCTGTGCTGATTTAGATGATGCAGAGTACCAGGATGACACAGAATAGTCAAAATGACATTGAACAAGCGCTTGGCAGAGGGTCTTTCTGGTCGCCGCGGGCAAGCATCCCACCTGTCTATACAGGTATTTTATACGTGCTCTACACTTACTCAGGATAGATTCCAAAATTGTTTCACCTGACAAACTCGCGTCCAGTTTTAGTCCGAGATATTTAACTTGTGACACTGTTGTTATAGGAATATCATTACAGTTGACCGAGAAGCCCACAATGTCTTTCAGTTTGCGTTTTGTTCCACATAAGATGGCTTCCGTCTTGCCCAGGTGAAGAGATAGTCTATTGTCCACTAGCCATTCACTACATGATTCTAGTTCTTTGGAAAGTGAAGCGGCAATACTTATTGGGTCTTTTCCTGAAACCAGGAGCACGCTGTCGTCTGCATACAGTAATAATTTACATGAGACGCTCAGTTCCATGTCGTTCACATAACAGAGAAAGAGTAAGGGACCAAGGATGCTTCCCTGCGGGACCCCACAGTTAATTGGCATAGGATCAGATATATTATCGTCAATTTTGACTCTTTGAGTTCTACCACTAAGATAAGATTTAAACCAGTTCACAGTGTTACGACCGGGCACTCGGGTACACTAGGGCTCTTACACAGGACTCGAGTATGGCTCGCTGCCACAACGGAAACACACGATCCCAACCCCAGAGTACTGCCAGCCGAACAAAAAACGCCACTACCCTCCAGAGTTCTATCTGCTATAACGGGGTATACAAGAACTCGGTACTAGCGTTTCACACAACAGACTAATAGCAAGACGGGAGTTATCTAGTCTGGTCAACAATCAAACAAAGAAGAAAGTACTACAACACTAAAGAATAGTGTTGGCCGAAGTCGAAGTAATCCACCCTTGAACTAAGAACTTAAGAAGTCCTCCACCCTCTACTTCGGATCGGCACTATTACGTTACGTTAAACAATAGTCCTCGAGCATCAAGCAAGGAATCTTCTGATAAGTTAGATGCTTCTCGAATACTCATAAGAAGTAAGTATCGGATTTTGAACAGCAATTTAATGAATAACTCACTGGTAATTAAAGGCTTTAAATTGACATAAGAAGAATTATAAGAATAAGCAATAGGATATGGCAAACATTAAGAAGAAGTACTCCGACAATGCACTGGCAATAGCCTACTAAGATTGTGCTCGTGGGCCACTAATCTCTGAAGTAGCTAAGCGTGCCACACATGAAATCAATAGTGCTTAAACAATAATATACATAAGGAGAAGCTTCAATACTATGCTGTATCTGCTGGTCGAGCAAAGTCTAGCTGGGATATCTAAGGTTAAGAGACAATGGCTGAGCAAGCGGCTCGTAGCCTAGCGAGGTCCTTAAGACTGTGCGGCCAAATTACGGTAATTGACGGGATGCTCTCTTGAGAGATCCAGATCACTAGTATCTGGTTCTCTCCTGGCGATCCTCTCAAAGTCAAGCAAATGAGATAGCACAGTGTTGGGTGGCACAGGCAAAAGCCCTCACTCGCAACACAGTGCTAAACTCCCACGGTACACAATCAAAAAGACCCCCTAGGCTTCCCACGTCTCCGTTGCAATTGTGCTGGTTCAACCAACCTAGCACTCATAGGAAATCACAACTCGAGGAACCCTATCCCAGTCTAGCATTACCTAAACCAGCAGAAAACAGGAACATGAATAATAGTACACAGGGAAATACATATACGAGTGCAACAAACATCAATCAATCCTATTCTAGTTAACCCTTCCAAAAATAGGCTATCTAACAGGCACTTATCTCGTGAGAACTCAAGCGATAATACTTTGGCTGACTAAATCTGCACCAAAGGGGTCATTGGTTAAAAAGGGACGAGAAGAGAAGAAAATAGGCTGTTCAGAGAGTAGAGAAAGTTCACATCAGTCGGAAGAATATCGATAGTTGCAAGGGATATGAGAGGTCGCTTTGCCTGATGAGTTCTGCTCTAAAAATGGCGAGACCTCCCTTTTTATACTCGGCCCCGTAGCGAGCATAACGGCAACACTAAGGACCGCCCACTGGCAATCATGACGTCATATACTCTCTCAATCTGGGATCGACAAAGAACTTCCCACGCGCTGAAAGGGAGGAAGGGAGGAAGGAGGAGGGAATTAGGCCTACCCACCTCGTGGCGCGCTCACTGGCTGTCGTTACATAACTCTCTCTCTCATCATTGTATATAAGTCCCACACACAATACTTATAACTAATGATATAAAATAGAACTCGTTGACTTAGAAGAAAACAAAATACATAATGATAATACTTATAGTACAACGGTTCACATAAACTGAGTTAGGAAACTCTACACAGACTACAGCCAAAGTTCCTGCCCTGACGATCCTAGCGAGAGTGGGGCCTGACTGGGCGTTCTGTACAGCATGCTCATACTCGACATGCGTCACACCTCCCCCAAGATTTTACTTGCTCAACCCTGAGCTAAAATCTGATATACAGAACCCCATCAAACCCCTCACACCCAGCGACCGCATGGCACTAAAACAACGCTGAGTTTATCACTAAAACACATCTTATAAAAAAAAAATTCACATTTCATAACTCCTCCCAACAATAGTAAAAGACATAATATCATGCTCCCAGAGCGAGCTTACAGCAGCTCAGCCGTTTGATAGTTCGTGGACTACTCAAACCTTATAGGCTATGACAAACTTATACAATTATCTTCATCAAAAAGAAAGAGTTTTTATATGATTTTTTATATTTTAATATGTTTTTTCCCGGCTGCACTATAAGGGCAGCCTATTTTCTTCTATACCAAACGCTCAACTCCTGCTTTACGACCCCATACGCTTGGGCTACAACCGCGAGCCAACAAGCACCAAGCGCAAAATACTACTCAAACCAAAGCAGGAGGCTACCCGTGTGTCAATTTACCCAGGATCATATACCCCTGAACGACCACATGCAACCTCGTTGTCACAACCGGCAATATGGCTTATGTCCAGGTTATATACCAATAACCTTAGTGACCACCTGGTCAGCCTCATATTCCGATTGTGAAACTGGTCCAAGATCTCGAGAGGGTAATGATCTGGGTAAACTACACCGACCGGACCATAGGCTGGAACATAGATCTCGAAATGCCCCAGCGCATCATCGTCCTTTTCACTTTCATTCATCAGGCTCTGACACGTTGCTGGTGCATTCTTAAGTCCGTCAGGCACAACATTGCACTGGTAGGTACTCCCGTCCACAACAAAACCACATACCTCTTTAGCACGCTCGGACAAAGTTACAAGCAACGACCACTCACGACATTCCTTATCCCTCAGATCCTTCGTCCACACGTAATCCAGCTCTGCTTGCACCATAGGCTGTCGAGCAGGATTTATACGGCAGGGAATTAAACTGAGCCTTGCACTATCTCCAGCCTGCATGTCGGATTCTACCCCGTACCTCAGGCCTGGAGAAGCAACAAACATGCGAAAGTACTGCCATAGCCTAGTAAATAACTGCCTTGCACTGTCTCCACGAACAACATGCCTAGTGCCCTCCCACAACCCAGCCGAGACCGCAGCTTCTAACCTGTAGTCTCCCTCCTTCTCCACCTTCGTCCCTAGAACAGCCAGGTCATGAGAGGGACAATCAGTACCACCCGTGCAGTCACTCCCACAGTTCATTATTGCTAAGGCTTCCCCACCGATACCGTACATGCGCACCCCCGCATTCCTTGTGACGACATCTGCCTGCGCAGCATCACCGCTTTCAGCGACATGGCCAGATACAGTCGGTCTATGGTAGGGCTGTTGCATTAGACTAGAGCAGCATTGGGAGGCTATGCGACGACCGGGCACTGCGATACCACAGCCGACCCTACCAATCTGCTCAATGTCCTCCTTTTGACCACCACCCTTGGCAGCCATGGGTCGACCCTGACCTGGCAACCATGCCAAGGCCTCGTCGCCCACCTTAAACCACCGAAACAACGAGGCTAACGGTCTTTTAACAGTCACATGACCTGCCTGCGGAACATCTCGCACCGCCCGAGTTGTGAGACTCAGGGGCTCGGCACGACCAGTGGGGTATGAACCGAGCTGGTGCTGGAGTGCTGCACACTGCTGCTCAGGCAGGTGCTCTAGCACTTCCACAGCCACCAGACTCGTGTCCCCCGCCCACTGCTTCGCCGAGACATGACAATCCCTACTCTCCTCCACCTGTGCCCTACTGCCCCCCTCTCCTTCTCCACCTTGGCCGCGGCAGACCAACGCAGGGACAGTAGGCTGCTCAGGTGGTTGCCTCACAAACTCCTCCAACAGGTTCACATGACATGCTTCCCCGTCCTCGTGTTTAATCTCGACAGCACCATTACCACACTTCTGAACTTCCGGATCCTCCAACTGCAGTTTACAAATATCTGAGGGAGCCAACCTGTCTAGATGCTTCCGAAGCAACCCAAGTCCTTCCCCAATATCAAACTGAGCAACCCTTTTTTCTCTCCGTGTGCAACGTTGCTGCCTCGGAGTCTCTTCCGGCCCTACCTCCTCACTAACTGTGACAGGTCCTGGGGCCTCTCCAGACTCCAACATAGGTGCCAATACTAAATCACCCAGGAGAGCCGCCGAGTCAAAACTCTTAAAACCAACTCCAGCTTTAGCCTCCTCCTGTTGATCGTTCCTCTGCTGGTCTGAAGACGGAGGACTAGGCTGTGACACTTTATCTGCCCGAGCTCGGGTGACAACACACGCCATGGGTTGTGTCTGGCACCGCTCGACCCACTCTTGCTCTTCCCTACTCACGTCGGCCGTCCTCTCGGCAACGACTAAGGGTAGAACCTCAGAAGCGGGCATTGCAAAGTCGTTACCGAGAAGAAGGTCGACGCCCTCCACTGGCAGTTTCTCCACAATCCCAACATCCAATTCACGTGCCACACCATCCACCTCCAACTCCAACCGCACCAGCGGGTATGACCGAGTTGCATTAATACCCTGCACCACTACCACCCGAGCCGCATTTATAGGGTAGCCAGTCAAATTGTTCATCAGAGTCTGGGAAGCACCTGTATCACGCAAGACCTCTACTCCATGCTTGCGCCCCGCCCACATCACGCAACCCCGTCCTCTATGGTCGCAAAAAACATCCTGAGCAGGGTTCGAGCCTCTCAGGTGTTTCTGCATTGGCTGTGCCTCAGCCTCTGACGAACTGCCCCGGGCAAACTCAGAAAACTTCGGAGACACACCAATGTTGCAGGCCAAAGACACAGCTGCTGTAGGTGGTTTGCTAGGACAGACTCTTGCAAAGTGCCCCTTTTCATGACAATGATAACACTCCAACTCCCCTCTGGGCTTCCCTTGGTACTGGGAAGGGCCCGGCCCCTTCTTAAATGGGACGGTGTTAGTCTTGTGGTCAGTCTTGGTATCATAGCTCTTGTACTTGTTTGCATAATGTATATCACTAACTCGGGGGGGTGGGGTGTCACGCCCCTTGTTACCTGCCTCACTACGCTGGGCAGACCCGCACCCACGAATTAATGATAGCCGGAGGTCAGCCATCTCAGCTGCCTCCTGTAGAGTTTTAGGGTTCTTTTCTTTAATAGTTAAAGTCATATCTGCACCAGTACACTTATAAAACTGCTCGAGCAGAAACAGCTCAGTCAACTGTTCGGCCGTCTCAGCTTTCTCAGAACGTGTCCAGTTAGCAAGTGCATCTTTTAAGTCCCGGGCATGTTCAAGAAAGGTCGCCTCCCTAGTCTTCGTAACACCCCGAAACTTCAATCGATATGTTTCTGGTTGCAACTCGTATGCCCGTAGGACAGCTCTCTTCAATACTGGGTAGTCAATGCAAGACTCTAAAGGCAGTGCATCATAAGCCTTCAGACCCTTACCCGTAAGTCTTGAGGAGACTAGAGCTGCCCACTTCTCTTCAGGCCAATTATGCTCCCTACACTTCTTCTCAAAACGATTAAAAAATTCTGTGACTTCAGTTTCACTAAATGCCGGCACCAATTTGACTAAGTGGGACAAGGACTGTTCTCTTACTTGGCCCTCACGGCCCATCCGAATCCCTGTCGACTCTGCACGAGTCTTATCTAAATCTATTTGAGCACAATATTTCTCTGAGTCGTACCTAAGCTCAGCCTCGTGCCTCCTAATCTCAGCCTCAATCTCCTTCTCCTGCTTCCTAGACTCAATCTCATGCCTCCTAGACTCATTCTCCATCTCCTGCTTCCTAGCCTCAATCTCCTGCTTCCTAGTCTCAGCCTCGATTGCATACCTCCTAGACTCATTCTCCATTTTAGCAAGCTCGAGTTTAAATATCATCTCAGGAGACAGGCCGGAAGAGGGAGCTGCCACTACTGAAGGAGGGGGGGCAAGAACTGGGGAACCACCATACGCACCGCCCGAGGGCCCTCCAATCTTCCAATGCTCATCCCTCTGTGGGAGAGTGCTAACCTCCGGCAACTGAGTGGACGGCACTGTGGGAGTCGAGTGAGAGGGGATCTGGGGAGGAACCCCCCCAAACGCCCTCTCCTCCGAAACCCCATGTCGCCCACGCAACACCCAGGAAATCAGCTCCCCCTTGGACATCCCTCCTACATTGGATAGACCCAAAACCTTGGCTATCAGGTGCAAGCCATAAACATTCACCCCAGTCAGCCTCTCCTCCGTCACGTGGTACTGCTTACTCACAAAAAGTCTAGCATGCTCCTCACTAGTTACTAACGGCACCTCCTCACTTAGCATCTCTCGCTCCTCGTCAGTACTAGGGCCCGACATACTGAAGTTCACCAAAAAATTCTCGAGACAAAAGTGTTAAACTCCCTTATGCAAGCACTAATTACTAAATTAACTGGAGTCTCTTAAATGCTCTCCTAATTGCCTTACAAAAAAATATATTCTTCAATATGTACGCTAAAGTACCAACAAACAAATGTTGTACAACTCTGCAAAAAAATTATACTGTTCACAAAATCCTGGCAAGGTCGCCATTTGTTACGACCGGGCACTCGGGTACACTAGGGCTCTTACACAGGACTCGAGTATGGCTCGCTGCCACAACGGAAACACACGATCCCAACCCCAGAGTACTGCCAGCCGAACAAAAAACGCCACTACCCTCCAGAGTTCTATCTGCTATAACGGGGTATACAAGAACTCGGTACTAGCGTTTCACACAACAGACTAATAGCAAGACGGGAGTTATCTAGTCTGGTCAACAATCAAACAAAGAAGAAAGTACTACAACACTAAAGAATAGTGTTGGCCGAAGTCGAAGTAATCCACCCTTGAACTAAGAACTTAAGAAGTCCTCCACCCTCTACTTCGGATCGGCACTATTACGTTACGTTAAACAATAGTCCTCGAGCATCAAGCAAGGAATCTTCTGATAAGTTAGATGCTTCTCGAATACTCATAAGAAGTAAGTATCGGATTTTGAACAGCAATTTAATGAATAACTCACTGGTAATTAAAGGCTTTAAATTGACATAAGAAGAATTATAAGAATAAGCAATAGGATATGGCAAACATTAAGAAGAAGTACTCCGACAATGCACTGGCAATAGCCTACTAAGATTGTGCTCGTGGGCCACTAATCTCTGAAGTAGCTAAGCGTGCCACACATGAAATCAATAGTGCTTAAACAATAATATACATAAGGAGAAGCTTCAATACTATGCTGTATCTGCTGGTCGAGCAAAGTCTAGCTGGGATATCTAAGGTTAAGAGACAATGGCTGAGCAAGCGGCTCGTAGCCTAGCGAGGTCCTTAAGACTGTGCGGCCAAATTACGGTAATTGACGGGATGCTCTCTTGAGAGATCCAGATCACTAGTATCTGGTTCTCTCCTGGCGATCCTCTCAAAGCCAAGCAAATGAGATAGCACAGTGTTGGGTGGCACAGGCAAAAGCCCTCACTCGCAACACAGTGCTAAACTCCCACGGTACACAATCAAAAAGACCCCCTAGGCTTCCCACGTCTCCGTTGCAATTGTGCTGGTTCAACCAACCTAGCACTCATAGGAAATCACAACTCGAGGAACCCTATCCCAGTCTAGCATTACCTAAACCAGCAGAAAACAGGAACATGAATAATAGTACACAGGGAAATACATATACGAGTGCAACAAACATCAATCAATCCTATTCTAGTTAACCCTTCCAAAAATAGGCTATCTAACAGGCACTTATCTCGTGAGAACTCAAGCGATAATACTTTGGCTGACTAAATCTGCACCAAAGGGGTCATTGGTTAAAAAGGGACGAGAAGAGAAGAAAATAGGCTGTTCAGAGAGTAGAGAAAGTTCACATCAGTCGGAAGAATATCGATAGTTGCAAGGGATATGAGAGGTCGCTTTGCCTGATGAGTTCTGCTCTAAAAATGGCGAGACCTCCCTTTTTATACTCGGCCCCGTAGCGAGCATAACGGCAACACTAAGGACCGCCCACTGGCAATCATGACGTCATATACTCTCTCAATCTGGGATCGACAAAGAACTTCCCACGCGCTGAAAGGGAGGAAGGGAGGAAGGAGGAGGGAATTAGGCCTACCCACCTCGTGGCGCGCTCACTGGCTGTCGTTACATAACTCTCTCTCTCATCATTGTATATAAGTCCCACACACAATACTTATAACTAATGATATAAAATAGAACTCGTTGACTTAGAAGAAAACAAAATACATAATGATAATACTTATAGTACAACGGTTCACATAAACTGAGTTAGGAAACTCTACACAGACTACAGCCAAAGTTCCTGCCCTGACGATCCTAGCGAGAGTGGGGCCTGACTGGGCGTTCTGTACAGCATGCTCATACTCGACATGCGTCACAACAGATCCTATGCCCATTGCTTGTAGTTTATTACATAGGATATCATGGTCTACTGTGTCAAACGCTTTTTGTAGATCAAGAAGAACCATACCGGTGTAGTTACCTTTAGACATTTCTTTACGAATGTGATCCGTTAAGTGGATGAGACAGGAGTCCGTCGAGTACATGCATCTGAAACCTGATTGAAACTTATAGAATAGATCATTTTGTTTGAGGTAGTGTTCAATTTGGGTGTATACCGCTCTTTCAAGGATTTTAGATACAATACATAATATGCTAACTGGTCTGTAGTTACCAACTTCTAGTTTATTTCCTTTCTTGAATAGAGGGGTTACAATAGCTTCCTTCAGTTCAGCAGGTACAGTGTTGGTGTTAATTGACAAGTTGATGATGTGGGTTAGGGGGCCTGCTATACCAATGGCTCCATCTCGTAGAAATTTGGCAGGAATTTTGTCTGGTCCTGTGCTTTTATGTACATTTAGGTTAGGTTAGTTACGTCATTGGTTTGGGTCTCTATGATCTTCTTGATGTAAGGACCACTTCTGGGAATGTGGGTTGTTGCCGGCTTAGTTTTGGTTGAGGTGTTGGTTTTCTTAATCCTTGTGGGAGCCAGGGAACCCTTTTTATTGACTGGGTTTTGATGGATTACAGTGATGATGGATGAGGGTGCTGGAATTACGTGAGTATTACGTGAGTATTGCTTGCTATCTTCAAGGTTGGAGCGAACACAGATGATTGATCGGAGACAAAAGGAACAGGGGCCGATCGACGAATGTACGCGTGGTGTGCAGGTGGGTGTTTTAGCCCGACTGTATCATAGGAGGAGAGATTATCTTCGGCGGATGGGGCAGGTGAAGAAGGGTTGGGTGGAGGAGGTTCATATGATTTCGGAGGTGCTGAAGGTGATGTAGTAGACATGGAGGCTGTTGGTGAAGATGCAGAACAGGCTTTACCATAAAAGCCGGTGGAGGTAGGTGGTCGAGGATGTGGAGGCTTCTGAGATGGCTGTGGTTGGATGTTGACTTTTTTCTTCTTTGGTGATTTGGCTTTAGGAGTGGCTTTAGCCTGATGGTTATGGCTTTTGTTCCTGATCGCTATTTGGATTTTTGGAATCCTTCTAGGGGAGTCTTCTGGAATGTCTTCAATCTTAGCTAGGTGGTAGATGGGTGGAATTTTTCCGGGCACAGGCTCTCTCGCCGAGGCCATAGAACTGGGCGGGGGAGCCTCAAAAAAATCTTGAGGAGGGTCTTCCATCTCCTCTATTTCTTCTTCCTCTTGGTCTTCATCGATGGCTTGAATTTGGTACATTTCCGGGGGACAGTCTTCTTCATCGTGGTACTCGATGCAGTCCTTTTCTTTAGCCGGGTGGTAGATGGGTGGAGGTGTCCACGGCACAGGCTCCCTCGCCGAGGCCATATAAATGGGCGGGGGAGGCTCAAAAAAATCTCAAGGAGGGTCTTCCATCTCTTCTAGTTCTTCTTCCTCTTGGTCTTCATGGTCATCCCTCTCTTCTATTTCTTCTTCCTCTTGGTCTTCATGGTTTTCCATCTCTTCTATTTCTTCTTCCTCTTGGTCTTCATCGATGGCTTGAATTTGGTGCATTTCTAGGGAACAGTATTCTTCATCGTGGTACTCGATGCAGTCCTTTTCTTTAGCGGGGTGGTAGATGGGTGGAGGTGTTATTGCGTCAAAACCGGCGCGTAAGAAGAATTTGGATGAATAACCGGGTTTAATGATTACAATAGGGGTTCCCCATAGGGGTCGAACCCCTAATAATAAATAATAGTAATAGTAATAGTTCTTAAAGCTAGCATATGCTAAGCCAGCTAAGGATAGCCCAATAAGGCCGATTAGGCGTATTTCCATTGGGGTTCTGTACTACTACCCCATCCCCTTGCTCATGAGGGACGGTAACGACTTAGTGCTTGTGAAAAATCTTTACTGCACCGAGCATGGGCGCGATCCCGGGATCTTCTGGGTGGAAGTCCAAGACGCTAGCCAAGCTTTGACGGTTGATGCGGAAATGTGGACATTATTTATCTGCGCAGGTCCGGTTTGGTGTTCAGAGGGGTTTTGAGGGTTTGCTGTTTCAAAAACACTGGCAAATGTTGTGACAAACACTTTGTACATTTGCTTGGGGCAGTCAGTTAGGGATCCAGTACCTTGGATCCGTAGGGGACCCACCGCTGTTTTTCCATTTTTGTTGGTTCGTATGTACGAGTGGAACAGTTTGGGCTTGTTTGTTTTGTTTCTAGCGAGGTTTTCTTCATACATGCACTGTGCAGACCGGATTGTAGTCCATATTCTGTTGTTGACGGTGTTGAAGTTGGAGAGTGATTGGAGGGCTCAGTGTGAGTTACGTCCATGCGTATGTCTCAATACCTTATATTTTTTCTGTTATGCCAGGTTTTTACTGGGGTTGATTGGATTGATTAGGTAGGTTCTATTTGACTGGAGGAGCCGAAATCGCTTCAAAACATGCACAGAAAGTAATAGAGGATAATTATAACAAAACGTACATTTATATTATTATATTCAACACATAGATATTGCATACAAATAGTAGATATTGGTATATATAGATATGAGACGCACGAGTGAGGCTCGACAATATATGTTCACTAATTAGACTGTGCTTCGATAATGTAACTTAGTACTCCCTTCAATCGGGGTATTACACTTGTACTTAATAGAGGTAATATATATATTTAGTACTTCCTTCAATCGAGGTATTACACTTGTACTGTTTACTTCAAGATAGAATAGTATGCCCTTAACTCGGGGTACGGTGCATAGAGTTACTTATAAAGGTGTGACACAGGTATATTATTTAGTGTTTATGGTTTCACTGAATAATGGTTAGAATATTTATCTTTCACTTGGTAATAAGATGTAGAACTTTAATATAAGTACTTCCCTAAATTAGATGGGCATCACTAGTACTTTACTTGCGTTTCAAATTGCATAAAATGAGATGATATGGATTCACTCCAGTACTTCCTTTTATATAAGGTGCGTCACTAGTACTGTTCTTCTTTTAATAAACTTTATATCTCTCTCTTGTGTCAACACTAAGTACTTAATAACTTTTCACTAGTACTTCTTATGTGTGTTTCAGTAGCATACAAGGGGATATCAAGATTTGATAAAATACTTCCTTTTCTCAATAAGGTAAAGTACAACTAATTATGGGAGATTTCACTATTTGATTATCGGGTGGCACTCCGTAGTCTTCTGGTGAATATCTGGACCGTGGTGGTTGTCCTGACGTGGCTGGTTGACGGTAGTTGGAGACTCGAACTCTTGGTGTGAGACCTTGAATAATACCTACAATATGCCAGTGCATCTGTAAAGTAAAATTGAGCTAACGTAGGAGAGGACTCACTAACTGCTCTGGTCGTTATAAGAGTTTTGATGCAGAACTTCCAGTACTCTTGGTGTTTGGTCTAGAATATCGTGTACGAAATGCCAGTGCACCAGCAACATGTTATCGAACTAACGTAAGAGAGTTGTTTATGACGCAACGTCTCTTAACTGTTCTGACCGTTATAAGAGTCTTTCAGAACTGGGGTTTGATGAGGAAATTTTGGCCTTTACCCAGAGCCTGGGTGTTCACATCGGAGGGATTCCTTGTTGAGTGCCGTTATGCAGGACGGTATATCACAGAGCCCTTGTCTAATAACGTCCAGCCAGTGCGTGAACAATTAATAGACGGGGTTGGTTTGTTACTAATAGAGCGCTTGACAGAACAGCATTCTTTATTAATAACAACGCCGGATTGTGGAGGGGGAACGGATATTAGATAGCCTCCAGCAAGGTCTAATAACAAATTCCTTTGATGAGCCACGATGTTAAATAAGATTGGAGCAACACTTCACTACCAGTGCAACTAGTGTTTTACTCCAATATTAAAGAGGGGCCAAAATCTTCCAGCTATTACTTATTCTCCAGTGATAAATAAGTAAGAGCTTTCCGACTGTGTGTACTGATCTGAGAAATTCTGCGGTGGTCATACCTTTGGTTGAGTTGTCCCGGCTGGTCCGTCACAGGTTAATAAGGACACAGGTGTGGGGGGGACTTCTTGGGGTACTTGAGGTAGTCCCTCCCGGCTTCACGGTCACGGCGGTGATGCGGCTGTGAGGTAGAATGGAGCCTGGAAGTATGATGTCTATGGTGCCTTTTCTTGTGTTGTCTTTCCTTTCTATTTTTTCTTTACTGCTGTGCCTCGGGATTGTCGATTGTTATGAATAAATTCTTCCTGGGTGTTGGATGACGTGTCTCTTCTATGGTAGCAACTCTAGCACATCTTGATGGACTGGTGGTTGTTTCCTTTTGGTTTGGAGGTGTGGTGGGCAGTGCAGGAAAATCGCTTGGTGGTGGTGAGGTGTTTTTCTGTTATTTTACTTTCCAGATGTTCAACTTGAATTTGATGAGGTTCTTTGGGAGAGATCTGATCCAGGGGGTGGGGGTGTTTAAGGGGAATGTGAGTGGAGATTAGGCTTTGCAGAGTGTTTATTAGGAAGGAGTTATTATTACTGGCGGAATCACGTGACATTAATTCAAAATCCCAGTCAATACTGTTAAGGGCATGACAGATACGTACATAGTTTCCTCTGGTCCAGTCACAAGAGGGCATGGTGTCTGCATTGGGAGTACTTCACCTTTGGAAAAGATAGTTGAATTTTAGGGTGACATGGCCGCAATGGGGGAAGGGGGGACAGGACGTTGTGTCCAATACCCTGTCGGGTTCAGTTGTGTAAACCAAGTCAAGGATTTTACCAGATGGGAGGTAGGTTGGTTCTCTGATCCACTGGGTTAGGCCCAGGGTTAGGAACATATCTAGGGAGTTCTTGTCCTTTCTAGAGACATGGCTCGCAAAGTCTGCTTGGCCCCAACGTATGGTAGGAAGATTGAAGTTTCCCAGAAGAACTAGTTCTTTACCAAGGGAGAAGTTAGAGATAAAGGTTAATAAGTCGCTGTCTTCTGTTGGGGTGTTCGTTGGGTGGCGGTACACAACTAAGATGTGGAGATTGTAAAGTATTATAAAGAGGGCCAATGTGTTTGGGGAAGTTTTGGTCTAGGGGGCAGGTTACCTTGAGGGTGTTCCTGATATAGCACAAACTCCGTGAATAGGGGTGTTAGAGTGAGAGTAATTTCTTAGGATGGAGTATCCATTCATGCCTACGCAGCCGTCAGAGATGACGGGTTGCAGTCAGGTTTCGGTTACGCAAAATATGTCAATACTAGATTCGGAGATAAATTGGTAGGTGACTTTGTTAGTTAGACAGTTTAAGTTCGTTAATCCAATTTTTAGAAGAGAGTAGGTTGGTTGGGGTATTTATTTCAGGTAAGAATTCCTGCCTCTGCATTATAGTTTATTCATTAATTGGATGACCTTGATGTGTGTGAATTTTTTATTTTGTTTTTGTGTGTTCATTGTTTTCTGTTGTGTTGTCCCTATTCGGGCTGTCTTGAGTCCCCCCCCCCCCCCCCCCCACACACACAAAATAAATAAAATAAAAATAAAACAAATTGGGATTGGGCCTGAGTATACTGTACGTATATACAGTACATACATACATATGTTATAGAAAGGCTAGCAATCGTGAGCTTTCAGCTTTGTAACTAAAAAAGGGCTACAGTAAATGGGCTGTACATTTTCAC
>JBAKBP010034562.1:0-20541 GCA_037953745.1 Lithodes maja | reverse complement strand
CTCGTATTTTCCGTTCTTTCTGACTCTGAGTGTACCACTTCTTTAGTTTCCCTTCCTTTACTCTCCAAAAAAAAAATCCTTTTCTCCTCATCTGACAATTTTCGATTTTCATCGTCAGCCCTTGCTTAAACTTCTCTCAACTTTTCCCTTTCCTCTATGCTTAAGTCCTTTTTCACCCTAATATGTTTCATTCCAGTACAACTATTTAGCCTCCAGCTTACAATGGTTAATGCTTCAACCACTGACCTAGATTTAAACTCTGCTTTTATCGGTCTCATCTCACCCTTTTTATATCTTCCTAGCCGTCTTACTTCGTCCAGTTCTCTCCCCCAATCACAGCCTTCGTCTAGACACTCCAATATTTTCTTTACTTTGTCCTCATCCCTTCCCCTTCTCTCCCTCATATCTGCTAAATGTTCTTCAATGTCTCCAAAAATTATTATGCTTTTACCTCTATCTACTGTTTCCCTCACTACCTTTTCCTTGCTCTTCAAAACCTGCACTACATTCTTCTCAAACTCTCTTTTCTCTCTCTTCCACCTGCTCCTTCATGATTTCTTCCAATGCATCCACCTTAGCATTCCCCACCCTTGTCCACTCATTTTTCTCCTCACTTATTACTCCCTTTACTTTCTCACTTAAATGGCCCTCATACTCCTTTAGCTGCTCCTTGAGTGCCATGTTCTCTGCCTCCAGCTCATCTACTTTCCTTATCACAGCATCTAGGTTAGCAATTAATGGCCCATCTGCAGTTGCCACTGAACTGGCTCCACATATTTCTGTCAGTGACTCCACCTTCACACCTATATCTCTCCTCCAATTCTCCATAACTCCCTTCCATCTTAACAGACCCATCATCTGTCTCTTCACCACAGTCAATTGATCCTCCACTTCATTACCCTCTGCCAGAAATCCCTCAAATTCATAGCTCTCTTCATCTCCCAATAAACTCTGCCTCTGTTTGCCTTGGCCGGCCATTGTTTATATTTATGTAGCCTACAGTTAAAAATATACAAAACACTTAATAAAATTACAGTAAAATTAAACTACTACCTGGGATAAACCCAGGTAGCGCCGCCCCCGTTTGTGTCACCCTATCTTGAAAAAAGAACAAATGGAAAAAATAAATAGAAATGGGTGTTTGTGAGGTCACCACGAGCAGGTGGGGTACGACTTGATTACCTTCCTAAGAAGGTAACCCAACCGAGGTGTCGCAAGTACTAGGCAAAGATGAAATTGAAAACTTTAACCGTGTTTTGGGCCTTCAGCAGTAGCAGATACGTCACTCGGAAAACTAAACCTCATTGGTTACGATACTGCCACTGCGCAAAGCTGTGGTGCTTATGTTCTGGGTGTGGTATTCCGAGTTGGAATCCCGGTAGGACACATTGGGGTTTGTAATGGAGGATTAATGTTAAGAACGGGGTGTTACTTAATTTGTATCCAGTCGGTCAATTATTTGGAGTTTGTATTTATAATAATAATTTTGTTTGCAGATTGATAAAGAGAAGCGAGGTGACCCAGCAGTAGTACCAAGCAGCAGTAACGAGGCCTTCGTACAGGGGCTGCAGTTCAGGAGCCGCAGGTCAGGAGCCACAAAACAAGGGCCGCAGTTCAAGAGCCACAAAACAGGGGCCCCAATATACAGGGGCCACAGTTCAGGAGCAGCAGTACAGAGGCCACAATCAACAACTCCACACCACTTGCTTCATTTATTATCCAGGGGCCAGATGTAGACATTTTTAGGAATTATGTTTTTCCACCAACCAACTTAACATGTAAACTCAATTAATTAAATCAACAAATACATGTGGCACTCCAAGGACTCGAACCTAGGATACTCCCACCAAAATTCTGCGCACTTATGCATTACGCTATCAAGACAATCTAAGGGGGCACATTTTCAGTATAATTCATATTTTTTTTCACCAACCCACCAATTAATTTACAAATGAAACTAACTAGTGAAATCATTGATTAATTAAATAAAAGTTTGTTTAACCAGACCACCGAGTCTAGAACAAGACTCACAGGGCTGGCCCGAAGGATTAAATCACATTGCGGTTAAAAGGTTAAAATGGCGGAGATACGGATTATGGGAAATAAGGAAAAAGTCGGAGTCAGATAAAATGTCAGCGAGGGATTTATTACCAAAGTAAGCAGTACGATAACGGGAATAAGCAGGACAGTTACTAAAGACATGATGAATAGTGAGGAGAGTACGACAAGTGGTGCACTAAAGACATGATGAATAGTGAGGGGGAGTACGACAAGTGGTGCACTAAAGACATGATGAATAGTGAGGGGGAGTACGACAAGTGGTGCACTAAAGACATGATGAATAGTGAGGGGGAGTACTACAAGTGGTGCACTAAAGACATGATGAATAGTGAGGGGGAGTACTACAAGTGGTGCACTAAAGACATGATGAATAGTGAGGGGGAGTACTACAAGTGGTGCACTAAAGATATGATGAATAGTGAGGGGGAGTACTACAAGTGGTGCACTAAAGACATGATGAATAGTGAGGGGGAGTACTACAAGTGGTGCACTAAAGACATGATGAATAGTGAGGGGGAGTACTACAAGTGGTGCACTAAAGACATGATGAATAGTGAGGGGGAGTACTACAAGTGGTGCACTAAAGACATGATGAATAGTGAGGGGGAGTACTACAAGTGGTGCACTAAAGACATGATGAATAGTGAGGGGGAGTACTACAAGTGGTGCACTAAAGACATGATGAATAGTGAGGGGGAGTATTACAAGTGGTGCACTAAAGACATGATGAATAGTGAGGGGGAGTACTACAAGTGGTTCACTCAGGGGACGGATCATGAGGGGTGGACATTAACCCTCTCCGACATATGACGCAATTTTGAGCCTATTAGGGATACTTTAAAGCTTTTGTTACCATCAGGGGTATTTAGAAACCTTTAGTTTAGTTACTTCAACCTCTGCAGTTGTCTTTGAGTTAGCTGTGTTGAGCCTATTGGGGATACTTTAAAACCTTTGTTACCATCAGGGGTATTTAGAAACCTTTAGTTTAGTTACTTCAACCTCTGCAGTTGTCTTTGAGTTAGCTGTGTTGAGCCTATTGGGGATACTTTAAAACCTTTGTTACCATCAGGGGTATTTAGAAACCTTTAGTTTAGTTACTTCAACCTCTGCAGTTGTCTTTGAGTTAGCTGTGTTGAGCCTATTGGGGATACTTTAAAGCCTGTTACCATCAGGGGTATTTATAAACCTTTAGTTTAGTTACTTCAACCTCTGCAGTTGTCTTTGAGTTAGCTGTGTTGAGCCTATTGGGGATACTTTAAAGCCTTTGTTACCATCAGGGGTATTTAGAAACCTTTAGTTTAGTTACTTCAACCTCTGCAGTTGTCTTTGAGTTAGCTGTGTTGAGCCTATTGGGGATACTTTAAAACCTTTGTTACCATCAGGGGTATTTAGAAACCTTTAGTTTAGTTACTTCAACCTCTGCAGTTGTCTTTGAGTTAGCTGTGTTGAGCCTATTGGGGATACTTTAAAGCCTTTGTTACCATCAGGGGTATTTAGAAACCTTTAGTTTAGTTACTTCAACCTCTGCAGTTGTCTTTGAGTTAGCTGTGTTGAGCCTATTGGGGATACTTTAAAGCCTTTGTTACCATCAGGGGTATTTAGAAACCTTTAGTTTAGTTACTTCAACCTCTGCAGTTGTCTTTGAGTTAGCTGTGTTGAGCCTATTGGGGATACTTTAAAGCCTTTGTTACCATCAGGGGTATTTAGAAACCTTTAGTTTAGTTACTTCAACCTCTGCAGTTGTCTTTGAGTTAGCTGTGTTGAGCCTATTGGGGATACTTTAAAGTCTTTGTTACCATCAGGGGTATTTAGAAACCTTTAGTTTAGTTACTTCAACCTCTGCAGTTGTCTTTGAGTTAGCTGTGTTGAGCCTATTGGGGATACTTTATAGCCTTTGTTACCATCAGGGGTATTTATAAACCTTTAGTTTAGTTACTTCAACCTCTGCAGTTGTCTTTGAGTTAGCTGTGTTGAGCCTATTGGGGATACTTTAAAGCCTTTGTTACCATCAGGGGTATTTAGAAACCTTTAGTTTAGTTACTTCAACCTCTGCAGTTGTCTTTGAGTTAGCTGTGTTGAGCCTATTGGGGATACTTTAAAGCCTTTGTTACCATCAGGGGTATTTAGAAACCTTTAGTTTAGTTACTTCAACCTCTGCAGTTGTCTTTGAGTTAGCCGTGTTGAGCCTATTGGGGATACTTTAAAGCCTTTGTTACCATCAGGGGTATTTAGAAACCTTTAGTTTAGTTACTTCAACCTCTGCAGTTGTCTTTGAGTTAGCTGTGTTGAGCCTATTGGGGATACTTTAAAGCCTTTGTTACCATCAGGGGTATTTAGAAACCTTTAGTTTAGTTACTTCAACCTCTGCAGTTGTCTTTGAGTTAGCTGTGTTGAGCCTATTGGGGATACTTTAAAGCCTTTGTTACCATCAGGGGTATTTAGAAACCTTTAGTTTAGTTACTTCAACCTCTGCAGTTGTCTTTGAGTTAGCTGTGTTGAGCCTATTGGGGATACTTTATAGCCTTTGTTACCATCAGGGGTATTTATAAACCTTTAGTTTAGTTACTTCAACCTCTGCAGTTGTCTTTGAGTTAGCTGTGTTGAGCCTATTGGGGATACTTTAAAGCCTTTGTTACCATCAGGGGTATTTAGAAACCTTTAGTTTAGTTACTTCAACCTCTGCAGTTGTCTTTGAGTTAGCTGTGTTGAGCCTATTGGGGATACTTTAAAGCCTTTGTTACCATCAGGGGTATTTAGAAACCTTTAGTTTAGTTACTTCAACCTCTGCAGTTGTCTTTGAGTTAGCTGTGTTGAGCCTATTGGGGATACTTTAAAGCCTTTGTTACCATCAGGGGTATTTAGAAACCTTTAGTTTAGTTACTTCAACCTCTGCAGTTGTCTTTGAGTTAGCTGTGTTGAGCCTATTGGGGATACTTTAAAGCCTTTGTTACCATCAGGGGTATTTAGAAACCTTTAGTTTAGTTACTTCAACCTCTGCAGTTGTCTTTGAGTTAGCTGTGGGCAGAAAACTAATTTTGGAGAGGTAATTATAAGAGTGAGAGAACCCTATTTCTTATTGCTAATCTGGCAACCTCTGCATCATATGAGTCTGAAGGGGTTAAGTAACCATGGGTTAGACGTGAATGACTTATTCGAAGTCTCGTTAACAGTACCTCCTCGTTCTTTGGTCTTTATATTGTGTCGTCCAAGTTTTAGTTTGTTTATTTTGCAAGTTTTACATTATAATTGCAGTTCATGGTTTTTAATTCAATACAGTATCAACATTTTATCCCTGTTAAATGGTACCACAGTTTGCTCTGGCCCCTTGGACTATTATACATTGTTTGTAAATCACAGTGCTATACCTGTACAGTATATCACTTGCATATTTTGGACAATAGTTTTTATTCCACGTTATACAGTAAAATAGACTCCTCGCAACAAAGGGGTGTACTTTGGACATATTACTTTGCTAAAGCTTTATTTCCACAGTGATTTTTGCAAGTCTTCGTTTTGGTTTGTGTGTTTTGCAAGTTTAAAATTTTAATTTTAATTAATACCGTAAAATGGACTAACTTGGGACAAAGGGGTTACCAATGACATAAGAGTACCCCTGTGATAGCACTGTGATGGTATAGGCACCCGTGTGGGTTTAAATTAATTTATACATGTGCTCCCCTTCGGTATATTTAACATATACTGTATATTGTATATAGAATACAGTTGCATTCCGGTGAGTTCAGTTTTGTTTTTGTTCAGTAGAAAAATGTAGATTCTTGATTTGTGGGCCACTTTTTCAGACGATTATTTTGCTTTGCTTAACCTAACAAGTGCGCATGGGGGTAATTGAAAACGTCCCCCTGTGCTGACGTATTTGAGGTGTTTCCGTCACTAAAATATTCATTGTACCATTAATAGCATTAATAATTATCCATATGCGCCTATTATGGGTTGATTATAAAGGTATTAACCTGAAACGACAATAAAACGAGTGAAAACAGCGTTTGGATGGTCAAAATCGGAGATATAGCCCGCGAGTTGTATAATGTATGGGTGAGGCAAACTGCTTTCCCGCCAATTTCCCCCAAGGCCACTGAGACACAGTCGATCGATACTCTCTCTCTCTCTCTTGCACTCGCTTGCCATCAGTGATGACAACACCCTGCTTGCAACTCGCTAATGTTAGCACGAAAATATACCTCAGCAAGGGAATAATAGGGAAAATAGGTGATAACTGAAGGAGAGGAGGAAAGTGGGGAAGGAGGGGAGGTAGAGGACTGAGATTTTGCATGGCCCAGGGGCCAAAAAAAAATAAAAAAATAAAAAAATAAAAATACAAAAAATAATTTGTTTTCAATGTCAAAAGTTGATTTTTTATTTTACTTACTCTCAAGAGTCTTCCCGCAGTCCGCCGGGGGAACTCTTAAGAGTCTCCCCGCAGCTCCCAGGTTAATTGTTACTTTGACTTAGTTGACAACTGACGTTGGTTCACTCATTGGTCTTCTCTCGTGTTGATTATTGCAATGCCCTGTTGGTGGGTCTTCCAAATTATATTTTGAAGAAAGTTCAGTCTGTTCTTAACCCGGGAGCTGCGGGGAGACTCTTAAGAGTTCCCCCGGCAGACTGCGGGAAGACTCTCCTGAGTAAGTAAAATTAAAAATCAACTTTTGACATCGAAAAAAAAAATTATTTTTTATTTTTATTTTTTTATTTTTTTATTTTTGTTTGGCCCCTGGGCCATGCAAAATCTCAGTCCTCTACCTCCCCTCCTTCCCCACTTTCCTCCTATCCTTCAGTTATCACCTATTTTCCCTATTATTCCCTTATTCTGAGGTATATTTTCGTGCTAACATTAGCGAGTTGCAAGCAGGGTGTTGTCATCACTGATGGCAATCGAGTGCAAGAGAGAGAGAGAGAGTATCGATCGACTGTGTCTCAGTGGCCTTGGGGGAAATTGGCGGGAAGGTAGCTTGCCTCACCCATACATTATACAACTCGCGGGCTATATCTCCGATTTTGACCATCCAAACGCTGTTTTCACTCGTTTTATTGTTGTTTCAGGTTAATACCTTTATAATCAACCCATAATAGGCGCATATGGATAATTATTAATGCTATTAATGGTACAATGAATATTTTAGTGACGGAAACACCTCAAATACGTCAGCACAGGGGGACGTTTTCAATTACCCCCGTGCGCACTTCAGAGGTTAACAGGGCCGCAAGACTAATTTTTGGTGTTCCACCTAGAACTCCTACTACATCTCTTCACATAGAACTGCACTGGCTGCCAGTAAGAGCAAGAATAGAATTTAAGTTGTGTTTGGTGACTTTTAAGGTTCTCAAATTTGGTGAGCCTAGGTACCTTGCGGAGCTGCTCAGGCGCCCACCGGCACACCATGGTGTAGTTGTGCGTCATGACAATGACCCTTTTCGTCTTGATCAACCAAGGGCTTTCCAGCAGTCTTCTTTCTTTGAGAGGTCATTCTCCTACATCGCTCCGAGGTTGTATAATAGGTTGCCGCTGTCCATGAGACAACCGAGTTCTGTTGAATGCTTCAAGAGACAACTTAAGACTTTTCTCTTTGAGAGAAGCTATGATCTTGAGAGAGGTGTCATGACAGATGGCTATAGAGTTTAGGCTATTTTGCCACTGCTAGTGATTGTTAAATGTGTGTTGTATATAAGCCTTCTTTTGATGCATTGATTTTTGTTCTTTTTTCTTTCTCTTTTCCAGCGCTAGTGAATTCTTCGGAAAAATTGGCGCTTATGAGAAATAAGTAACATGCTTATTATTATTATTATTATTAGTGATTTTGATAAGTTGTTTTGTCTTTATATTATGTCGTCCTTGTTTTGCTTTGTTTATTTTGCAAGTTTTACATTATAATATGAATTCATCAATATACCGTACTGTAATTTATTTAATTTTCTAAACTCCCAATACAAAAAATAACTTTACATCAATGTACAGTACCGGTATATTACAAAACCAAAATTACTGGTAGATCTGAAAAAGTGGCCTTTTATATATTTAGTTACCAGTTATATCTATTTTTTCCCCAGTTGATGGTAAATTGAATCCCTTAGTAGCTGATTTCTCGATACTTAACCCGGGAGCTGCGGGAAGACTCTTAAGAGTTCCCCCGACGGACTGCGGGAAGACTCTCCTGAGTAAGTAAAATTAAAAATCAACTTTTGACATCGAAAAAAATATATTTTTTTTATTTTTATTTTTTTATTTTTTTATTTTTGTTTGGCCCCTGGGCCATGCAAAATCTCAGTCCTCTACCTCCCCTCCTTTCCTCCTATCCCTCAGTTATCACCTATTTTCCCTATTATTCCCTTATTCTGAGGTATATTTTTGTGCTAACATTAGCGAGTTGCAAGCAGGGTGTTGTCATCACTGATAGCAATCGAGTGCAAGAGAGAGAGAGAGAGTATCGATCGACTGTGTCGCAGTGGCCTTGGGGAAAATTGGCGGGAAGGTAGCTTGCCTCACCCATACATTATACAACTCGCGGGCTATATCTCCGATTTTGACCATCCAAACGCTGTTTTCACTCGTTTTATTGTTGTTTCAGGTTAATACCTTTATAATCAACCCATAATAGGCGCATATGGATAATTATTAATGCTATTAATGGTACAATGAATATTTTAGTGACGAAAAACCTCAAATACGTCAGCACAGGGGGAGGTTTTCAATTACCCCCGTGCGCACTTCAGAGGTTAATGGAAATATATGAAACTACTATGGCTGTGTGCTGTATTAATGCCAAGTTTTCATAATCAACATCATATTTCTCTACAAAATCGGCCTTATAGCTGAGTAACAAAGATAGAAACATGACAATTTACCCTCAGCTGGAAACCAATAGACTATACCAGCTTAAGTTTCGACATTTTTGACTTAGATTTTCTTGAAGATAACGGTACTGTATTTTTGATGAGGTAATCTTTAATACAGTTTGTGATATTCTTCTGGATAATGTAGATAGTGTTGCGTCTCTGATTACTGGAGGTACAGTTGTTCACATAAAGTTGTGTTAATTTCAGATTAGGAAAGACCTATGGGTGTCAAAGGGTTAATGGACATGTATCCCCCCCCCCCCTCTCTTTTTTTTTTTTTTTTTTTTTTTTTTTTTTTAACCCGTTGAGCCCCGGCTAGTTATAATATTTTGTTCACCCCAGTCCCAAGCCATTTTCACTTCTTTTTTTTGTTTGCTATAATGGAAGACAAGGATGAGAAATGAAAAAAAAAAAAAAAAAAATCACCTCGGACATTTTTTTTTGGGGGGGGGGGCCGGTGGGGGGTTGTGGGGGGGGAGCCTCAAAAAAAATTGTTGAGCCAAAATGGAAGAGAATGGTGAGAAATGAAGACAAAAATAAAAAAAAACTCATTTCGGTCATTTGGGGGGCGGGGGGGGGGGGTTTCAATAGTTCGTCTCCCCCGCATGACCACCCGCCCGGGAGCACTAGGGTAAAAACTGAGTATGGCATTGTACGGCATACATCCTAAGGAGTGTCTCACATAAATCTCAAGCCTCTAGCTCCCATACGACCGGAGTAATGAAGGTTCAAAGTGGCGGTAAACTATGGGTGTAAACTATCCCCACTAAGCCCACCACCACCAGCCGCGCGGCTGTCTCGGCCCGCTCACACCTACTGGCCCGGCTCCCACACACACTACGGTACCTCCCCCTCCTATTCTCCCGCCATTTCCTACCTTACGAGCCACGTAAGTGTTTTTTATATGTCGGACGCACGTGATGCGTCGCTGGGAGTTGGTGATCAAACACTGCCGACGCAACACGTGCGGCGCTGGGTCTCAGCGGGTTAAGGGAGATTAGTTTAACCAGACCACTGATTAAACTGATCCCTAGAGGTCCTTCCTAAGCTGAATAAGATATACTAATGTTATGGTTTACACTTTATTTGGCCAACTGTACTTAGTTATATAATTAGATAGACCTTTATAAGTAGTCACACAAGGGCTTTTTGGATTTTTTTTTGGTAATCCATTTTTTCCTCCGTTTTCTGACTAAAGTCTGTTCATTGGGGGTAGGCCAGAAGATATCTTAACTTTAAACTTCTTGTAACTTGGGAATGGCTGTAGCAAACGGGTTGAAAATTGCCGCCCCTAATCCCTGGCTGACTCTTCCCAAATGGTAGACATATTAGTTTGATTATTTGTCATTTTGAGTGCTTGTGTGACTTTACTAACAGTAGATGATTTTATTCAGATTAGGAAGGATCTGTGAGGGACTCCAAACAAGTTCTTCATTGTTTAGATTGCTCTTTTATTTATTTCATAATTTTATTTTTCTTAACCTCTGAAGTGCGCACGGGGGTAAATGAAAACGTCCCCCTGTGCTGACGTATTTGAGGTTTTTCGTCACTAAAATATTCATTGTACCATTAATAGCATTAATAATTATCCATATGCGCCTATTATGGGTTGATTATAAAGGTATTAACCTGAAACAACAATAAAACGAGTGAAAACAGCGTTTGGATGGTCAAAATCGGAGATATAGCCCGCGAGTTGTATAATGTATGGGTGAGGCAAGCTAGCTTCCCGCCAATTTTCCCCAAGGCCACTGCGACACAGTCGATCGATACTCTCTCTCTCTCTCTTGCACTCGATGGCCATCAGTGATGACAACACCCTGCTTGCAACTCGCTAATGTTAGCACGAAAATATACCTCAGATTAAGGGAATAATAGGGAAAATAGGTGATAACTGAGGAATAGGAGGAAAGTGGGGAAGGAGGGGAGGTAGAGGACTGAGATTTTGCATGGCCCAGGGGCCAAACAAAAATACAAAAATAAAAAAATAAAAATAAAAAAAATAATTTTTTTTCGATGTAAAAAGTTGATTTTTAGTTTTACTTACTCCAGAGAGTCTTCCCGCAGTCCGCCGGGGGAACTCTTAAGAGTCTTCCCGCAGCTCCCGGGTTAAGCGTTGTTTCCACAGAGATTTTGATTAGTTTTTTTGTCTTTATATTGCCTCGTCCCAGTTTTGGTTTGTTTATTTTGCAGTGTTTACATTTTAATTATATAGCCTACATGCAAGTTTAGAGACCATTTTATCTACAGAGAATGTGGTTAGTCTCACAGATTCATGCCGGCTTTCCAGGCGACCCTGTCAGGGGCTGCCTCTGTTGTCAAGTTCTTTATTTTGAGATCGGACCGGAGTACCTGATCCCACGTCAGTCTAGGTCTACCCTTACACTTATTATTTTGTTTTTTATTATTATTATTTATTTACCGGCTTTATTTATTTACAGGATCGGCTGCAAGCTTGGATGGAAGTGCGTCGACTACCACCCATTTGTATGCAGAATCTCGCTTAGCAAAAGGGCATGTGATATCAGAGACTGCAATCTTCCATTATTTTGTTTTTTATTATTATTATTATTTATTTACCGGCTTTATTTATTTACAGGATCGGCTGCAAGCTTGGATGGAAGTGCGTCGACTACCACCCATTTGTATGCAGAATCTCGCTTAGCAAAAGGGCATGTGATATCAGAGACTGCAATCTTCCACACATCTATCTATCTATTGCCTGACGCCGTGATCCCCGAAGGGGTGGCCACGAACGAACCGCCCCCATGCATCTCTGTCCCCAGTCAGTCGACGCCCCTCCCCCCCAACCAGCACCGCCCTCGTTCATGTACTTCCTCACTCACATCAAGGGAACAAAAATACTGACGCCCGGCAACTATGTCAACAAACCAAGGGAACAAGCTACAGGACACATCCAAAGGGAAATTGCTTCCACACCAACACATGAGGAAAAACTAGACAGCCAACGCAATGCCCTCAGAAGCTGGCCAAGCATCCAGCAAACTCAAAAGGACACAGACCAGCAGCGGTACACACGGCTATGCCCGACCAAAGTGCTTTTTTAGAGGTACTAATGGGACGTCTTCTGCAAGTGGAAAAACGGTCTCAAGAGATAATGGAGATTCCTAGCCCAAACCGAGGGGCCAGACATGAAACACAGAGGAAGGTGCAACTACCACTAAATAGTTTTTTTGTGGGCAACATCAGAGGACTCTACCCACGAAACAATCAATTTAAAGTCCCCATATTGGAAGAAATTGCAGAGGAAGATAACTCAATTTTTCTAGCCCTCACAGAAACACACTTGAACGAAAACATTTTGGATGCAGAGATCAACATCCATAACTTCACACTATTCAGAGCCGACAGAGCGGATAGAAGCCATGGAGGAGTAGCACTCTACCTAAGGGAGGATATGGCTGCAAATACCAAAACTTTAGTTGTATTCTCAAACGGAACAACAGAGCTACTAGCAGTACACATAAGACATACCGACATGCTCATCATAATTTTGTACCGACCTCCAAACACCACAGGGGAAATTTTCAAGGTCACAGAGAAGATACAATCACTCCTACAAAATCTGCCAACTCCCGCTACCGATGTCATCATCACAGGAGATTTCAACCTGCCCATCATCAATTGGGCAACCATGAAAATAGACGGAGGATCCAGGGATGAAAAACAGCAAGCCAAAGAGCTAATGACTATCATGGACACTGCATACATGAAGTAATACATCGAGGAACCTACAAGAGGCAACAACACACTGGACTTACTATTTGGCAACAACTTCGACCTGGTACACTCGTACGAAACTGTTAAAACTGTAATGTCCGACCACAGCCTCATCAAAGTTAGAACTCCCACACCAGCCACACCACCCAGGAGATGTCAACAGGACTCAAGCCAAATCCCCTGCACCTCTCTGAAAGATCTCAACTTCTACAGCAAAGAAATAGACTGGGACAGACTGAGAGCAGAACTGGCAGTAACTGACTGGAGGGCACTATTCGAAGATAAAAACGTCGACGAAACTCTCAGTATCCTCCAGAAACAATGTCTGGAGACCTGTAAAAACACCATACCACCCAAATCAAGCAGGAAGCAGTTAAAACAGATTCCCAGAGATAGAAAAATACTAATGAAGAAAAGGACAAACTTGAAAGCCAAGCAAAGGAAGACCAGCCATGCGCACACTATCACCAAACTACAAGAAGAGCTCGATGAAATAGAAAGAAAACTCATCCAGTCACACCAAGAGCAAAGGACACGTGAAGAACTCCGAGCAGTTGCAAACATACGAGTAAATTGCAAATTCTTCTACGCATACGCAAAAAGGAGACTCAGGAACACCTCAACAATAGGACCGCTTGCAAAACCTACGGGCGAACTTCAGAGTGACCCAACCGAAATGGCCAAGATACTCAAACAGCAATACGAAAGTGTGTTCAGCCCACCAAATGAAGACAAGAAAATCGACAATGCAATGACCTTCTTTGACAATGCTCCATCAACTGTTCCTCAGTAAGAGTATGAACAGAGGACATAATAGTAGCCATCGACAAGATTGGACCAAACTCTGCAGCAGGACCAGACGGCTTTCATGCCCAACTGCTGAAAAACTGCAAACATCAGCTTGCCTTGCCTCTAAAACTGCTGTGGAGCAAGTTCCTCCAAACTGGATATGTACCACAATCCCTAAAAGAAGGTACCGTCACAGCAATCCACAAAGGGGGTAGTAAAGGCATAGCCAAAAATTACAGACCAGTGGTGCTGACGCCACATCTTATCAAAATCATAGAAAGAACAATAAGAGTTAAGATGGTCAGCTACCTGGAAGATAACGAGGCATTCAACGAGGGTCAACATGGCTTTAGACAAGGCCGCTCCTGCCTTTCACAGCTACTATCACACTACGACAAAATCCTACAGGATATTCAAGACGGAGAAAATGTAGACGTCATATACCTAGATTTCGCCAAAGCTTTTGACAAGGTGGACCATGGGATCCTTCTACATAAACTCAAGTCACTGGGAATACGGGGTGATCTTGGAAGATGGCTCCACAGTTTCATCACCAACAGAAAACAAAGAGTCACAGTTCAAGGAAGCCTATCAGAAGCAGGCGGGGTCATCAGCGGTGTACCACAAGGATCAGTACTGGGACCTCTCCTATTCCTCATCATGATAGGAGACATCGACAGGGACCTGGAACACTCAACAGCCACATCGTTTGCAGACGACACCAGACTCATGAAGAAAATCACCTCACAACATGATGCACAGCTACTACAATAAGACTTGGACAAAATCATGAAGTGGTCAGAAGAAAACAACATGGCCCTAAACGGAGACAAGTTCGAGCTTCTAAGGTACGGGAACAAGAGAGCACTACAAAACGCCACTAACTACAAAAGTGGACAGCAAGAAATTACTGCCAAGGACACAGTGCAGGACTTGGGAGTAAATATGAGCAGTGACGCCACTTTTTCCCAGCATATTACCAAAGCCACAACAACAGCAAAACAAATAGCAGGCTGGATCCTGAGAAACTTCCACAGAAGAAATGAGAGGTGTATGTTAACACGTGGAAGTCACTGGTCCTACCACGACTGGAGTACTGCTCTCAGCTCTGGTCTCCCCAAAAAGTAGGAGAAATAACAGAAATTGAAGCCACCCAGAGGACATTCACCAGTAAAATCCATGGGTTTCAACACTTTAACTACTGGGAAAGACTCAAGGAGCTGCAGCTGTACTCACTTCAAAGACGTAGGGAGAGATACATCATCATCTACGTCTGGAAGATTTTGGAAAAAAAGGTACCAAATCCAAACATCCAAGAGACTCCACACCAAAGGCGAGGGAGGCTGTGCTATGTGAGGACTATGCCGGGATCAACGCTAAAAATCAAATCCCTGATCCATCACAGCTTTGCATACAATGGAACCAGACTGTTCAACTGTATACCAGCCCCTCTCAGGAACATGACCGGGGTGTCTCCAGACACCTTCAAGAAACACTTGGACATGTGGCTGGCCAAAATACCGGACCGGCCACCAACACCAGGTTACCCCAGCGCCAACTCCAACCGACTTCTGGAATGGAGAGTGGAAGAAAGGGAGCTGCCTGGTCGCAGTGGAGCCCCAGCTCAACTGTGTCGCTAACGGACGGAATACTACAAAGTGTAACAAAATGTAAGTGTAACCGGTATTTTTATTATTATTTTTTTTCTTCTTCAAAGCCAGTACCTGATCCCACGTCATTCTAGGTCTACCCTTATTTGTTTTATTATTATTACTATCATTATTATTATTATCATTACTATCATTATTATTATTATCATTATTATTTATTTATTTACTGTGTTCGTATATGTTTTGGTTTGTATATTTTGCAAGTTTTACATTATAATTTCAAAGCTGCATATAATTACATAGGGTTAGCCAGAAAAAAAATTAACCAGAGGTCTTTTCTAATCTGAATAATATCATCCGGCAGTAGACATACTGTATTATTACAAAAACTTACGCTGGCAAATACTTTTAAATTGTTTCCGTTCTTTCCAGTCGTGGCGGTGGTGGTGGTGGAAGGGCGTCTGTCTCGGGAAGAAGAAAGAAGAATGGTGATCAAGAGATTCTTCGTCAAGATTCGTCACTGCATCTATTTCTTTCTTATGTACCTTTTTCTTGTTTTCCATCTTTTATTTTTTATTTTATTTATTTATTTATTTTTATATACTTTTTCTCGTTTCCTATCTTTTATTTCTTTACTTGTTTTTAATCTATTTCTTTATTTATATTTTCATGTTTCTTTTGTTTGATTTACTTTTTCTTGTCTAGCTTTTATTTATTTTGTTTACTATTTATTCTTCTCATAGTTTTATTATTTTCTCTTTCTTTATTTCTAGCTCATCTCTGTTTCTACTTTCCCCTTTCTTATGTTTTTTTTTTATTATTTTTTTTACTTTTTCTAATTTTCTCTTGATTTCATTCCTTTCTCTCCACTTGTTTTTCTATCCTTACCTTCCTTCTTCCCCTTCCCATTTCCTTGTGTTGTGCGTTCGTCTTTTTTTTTTTTTTTTTTTTTTTAGTGTGATTTGTTGTGATGTGATGATGGTGGTGGTAGGAGTGATTTATATGGTGTGTTGGGGGGGTGTCATCTGTAAACTGTTGTACATTGGTTGACATCGGTGGTTAAAGGTGTACGCTGGTCTAGGTCTTGGGGCTTGCTGTCGGGTGCATAAGGTAGCCAAGCCTTTAACTGACGAGAGAACAAGAGCGTTGGGACGCTTATTCATGAAACGTATACGCAGAATTACACAATTCACTCGACTTTACTATGATTGCTTTAACTGACCCTAACCTAAGCCAAGCTTAAATTTGTATTCTGGTTAGAGGTTACTGTGATCATAGTAATCTTAAGAGGTGTAGCGTAAAAACTTCCTGAATATGCGACCATGACCAATAGCGACGCACTGGTGTCCTGAATGCTACAGCTTATAGAACCACCCCAAAAGTGCCCCTTCCATTCTCCGAGTGGAAGACCAGGCGGGGTAGTGTAGGGACTGGCACCCTGTTTCCAGTACTCTGCATCTATCATCTTTCATTCTAAGTCTTAAGCTTGCTATATTTCTCTCCTTGGCCCAGTCAGTAGTGTGATAGATTTGTCTGTGGTGGTTGTGGTGAGGGTGTGGTCGATGGCAACACCACCACACACTTATCACCCACTTACAGTCATTTCTCTATACTGAGTTGTGATGACCTTGTGGTGATGATGCCAAGGACTTCTTGACACCACTCGTCATACATTCACAACTCGAGTCACTGATCAGCTGTGGTGTGACTCATTTGGGATTTCTTCTGAATGTGATATGGCTAATAACCTTATCACACCAGAGCTCCCAAATGAATTACTAGCTGAGGTGGTACATTTAGTGATTGTAATGTTCTTGTGTGATACATTGTACCACACGGTCATCACACCACAAATGTCCCGCTACAAAGTTGGTTGACGACTATTGTGGATACAATAAGAAGTGGTGAATGTCTCGGTGTCTCTTGGGAGAACCGCAGTTGCAGGCAACCATCTAAGCACTAGTTGCATTTGGTGTACATTCAACCACACCGCTAGCCGTCTCCACGAACACCTACTGTCTGGGTACCGTCATCCCCCTCACATCACAGTATGACTGTATGTGAGCCTCCTCCCCCCCCCCCCCCCCCCCCCTTTATACTAATCAATATACCGGTATTTAATTTTCAGGTGCAGTTTATTTTTTCAAGGTAAATATCTTACCTTTTTAGTAACTCCTGAATGCAACTTTATTTTATTTTGGGGAGCACATGTTTTTGATAAATAAAATACTTAAATGTATTCTATATTTTATTGTCCTGTTAAATATATAGTTATATAATAATCTGAAGGAATAATAATGATAAGTTTAAATAAGTGATTATAAGAATATAGGAAAGCCTACAACTATAAGAAATATATGAAAATCCTATACAAATATAATATGAATAATATAATGAATGGAAGGCAAAACAAATTAATAATGATAATAGAAAACTATACTATAGAGAAAGAAAATGGAGTAAAAAGAATAAATCATAAATATATAGAAGGAAAATATAGAGATGACCATACAAAAAAATAATGTGTTGTCCCTATTCGGGCTCTGTCTTGAGTCGCCCACCCACAGAAAACCAAAAAATAGGAAAAGTGGGGATTGGGCCTGAGTAAATACATAACAGTACATACATACCATACAAAAGGGCAAATTTATGCTTTAATGAATAATAATGAAACATTAAAGGAGGGAGAATAACCACTCTCTAATCCAAGAGTGAACCAATTTTCCCAGTCTTGTATTCAACAAATAAACTCTGGAACTCCCACAATCTGTCTTTCCCTCATACTATGGCTTAAACTGCTCCAAGCTATGTGTGTATTAGCCCACAATCTGTCTTTACCTCATACTACGGCTTAAACTGCTCCAAGCTATGTGTGTATTAGCCCACAATCTGTCTTTCCCTCATACTATGGCTTAAACTGCTCCAAGCTATGTGTGTATTAGCCCACAATCTGTCTTTACCTCATACTATGGCTTAAACTGCTCCAAGCTATGTGTGTATTAGCCCACAATCTGTCTTTACCTCATACTACGGCTTAAACTGCTCCAAGTTATGTGTATTAGCCCACAATCTGTCTTTCCCTCATACTATGGCTTAAACTGCTCCAAGTTATGTGTATTAGCCCACAATCTGTCTTTCCCTCATACTATGGCTTAAACTGCTCCCAAGTTGTGTATTAGCCCACAATCTGTCTTTCCCTCATCCTATGACTTAAACTGCTCCAAGCTATGTATGTATTAGCCCACAATCTGTCTTTACCTCATACTATGGCTTAAACTGCTCCAAGCTATGTGTGTATTAGCCCACAATCTGTCTTTCCCTCATACTATGGCTTAAACTGCTCCAAGCTATGTGTGTAGTAGCCCACAATCTGTCTTTACCTCATACTATGGCTTAAACTACTCCAAGCTATGTGTGTAGTAGCCCACAATCTGTCTTTACCTCATACTATGGCTTAAACTGCTCCAAGATATGTGTGTATTAGCCCACAATCTGTCTTTACCTCATCCTATGGCTTAAAATTCTCCAAGCTCTGTGTGTATTAGACAATTTTATTCAGCTTAGGAAGGACGTCTACACATTCAAAGGCTAGGATATATACAGACTATCTCAACTATTCAATACATCCTTCCTAAGCTGCACATAATCGTCTGAATAAAGCTGAAATAAAACACAAAAGACGTCCCCGGTACTGAAAGGGTTAACTAAAAATACAAGGAACGTACAGTCGGCTAAATAAGTGATGTCGCGGCACCAAGTATATTTCGATCAATAATTGGTATCATAACTACGGTATCTACGCATTAATTCAAAGTTTCGAGTGATATATACAAACTTGTTACTATCTTTACACACCCTATTCAACATCTGACAGATATTAATACAGCATACAGAGAACAAAACATAATGACAGCAGAGACACAACTTATTTGGCCAACTGTACAAGAGCAAGGAAATGGGAGTCTGCAGAAAGCCGATTGGCCCACACAAGGCAGATCCCTTTCACACCCAACCCCAGGAAAGATATAAACACTCCTGCCCCATCCCCCGCACACCATGATGCCCGAGAGCAGCTTCCACCATAGCCTCCAAAAGGGCCAAGATACGGAAATTAGCGCTGCGGCAAAGTAATCTAGCATAATACACTTACAGTATATCTCTATTTACTCAGGCCCATTTCCCATTTGTTTTCTAAAAAAAAAAAAAAAAAAAAGGGGTGACCGACTCGAGACAGAACCCGAACAGGAACATAACACAAAAGAAAAAAAATGAACACACAACAAAACACAAATCCCCACACATGATACTGCCCAAGAGCAACCCTCTGAGTTCCCTACCCTTCCCCCACAACCTCCACACATAATACTACCCAAGAGACTCGAGAGCCCAAACTGGGACAAAATAACACAAAAGAAAAACAATGAACACACAAAAACAATACACAAACCCCCACATATGATACTACCCAAGAACAACCCTCTGAGTTCCCTACCCTTCCCCACAACTCCCACACATAATACTACCCAAGAACAACCCTCTGAGTTCCCTACCCTTCCCCACACATAATACTACCCAAGAACAACCCTCTGAGTTCCCTACCCTTCCCCCACACATAATACTACCCAAGAAAAGCCCTGTGTTCCCTACCCTTCCCCACACATAATACTACCCAAGAACAACCCTCTGAGTTCCCTACCCTTCCCCACACATAATACTACCCAAGAACAACCCTCTGAGTTCCCTACCCTTCCCCCACACATAATACTACCCAAGAAAAGCCCTGTGTTCCCTACCCTTCCCCACACATAATACTACCCAAGAACAACCCTCTGAGTTCCCTACCCTTCCCCACACATAATACTACCCAAGAACAACCCTCTGAGTTCCCTACCCTTCCCCACACATAATACTACCCAAGAACAACCCTCTGAGTTCCCTACCCTTCCCCCACACATAATACTACCCAAGAAAAGCCCTGTGTTCCCTACCCTTCCCCACACATAACACTACCCAAGAACAACCCTCTGAGTTCCCTACCCTTCCCCCACAAATAGTACTACCCAAGAACAACCCTGAGTTCCCTACCCTTCCCCCACACATAATAATACCCAAGAACAACCCTCTGAGTTCCCAACCCTTCCCCCACACATAATAATACCCAAGAACAGCCCTCCGAGTTCCCAACCCTTCCCCCACACATAGTACTACCCAAGAACAACCCTCTGAGTTCCCTACCCTTCCCCACAACCCTCACACATAATACTACCCAAGAACAACCCTCTGAGTTCCCTACCCTTCCCCCACACATAATACTACCCAAGAACAACCCTCTGAGTTCCCTACCCTTGTCCCACAACCCCCCACACATAATACTACCCAAGAAAAGCCCACTGAGTTCCCTACCCTTCCCCCACAACCCCCACACTTAATCCTTCAGACATATATGATGCTACCGCGTCATATGGCCGAGTGCGCCAAAAACTCATAT
>JBAKBP010034561.1:0-20541 GCA_037953745.1 Lithodes maja | reverse complement strand
CTGCGTCATATGAGTCTGAAAGGGTTAAGAAGGCAAACAAAATAATTGGCTTTATAGGCAGGTCATTTGAGCATAAATCCAAAGACGTTTTCCTAACCCTTTACAATTCCTTAGTCCGCCCTCTTCTGGAATACTGCTGCGTTCAATCCTGGTGCCCTTATTATCAAAAAGATATAGACAAGCTAGAACGAGTTCGACGTAGAGTTAACAAAATGATACCTAGCCTAAAGAACAAACCATACAAGGAGCATCTTAGAGAATTAAATCTATTTCCTTTAACCCAGCCCAGATTAAGAGGCGACTTAATTCAAGTGTTCAAAATCATCAAAGGCATCGTCAATATGAACTGTAGTAAGTACTTCACTATCGACCAATCTAATTACACGCGGGGAAACAGTTGCAAAATTATTGGTAAATCTTTTAACTCACATGAATCTAAGAATTTCTTCTTCAATCGAGTTGTCAACTTGTGGAATGGGCTGCCCCAAGACGTTATAGACTGCAGCACCGTTGATTCATTTAAACTTCGCCTAGACAAATATCTCGCATCAAACTCGCGACTGAATGCGTTTGTAAATTAATAATTTTTTGTTATCCCCCCCTCAGTTACTAACCCATCTGTCCCCAACTAACTTCCTAATCCTGCCATGGACATTAGTTCCAGGGCAGTATTTCCCTTTCCAATGTTCCCTTACCCACTCTAAACCACTGTTTGAACACTTGATCCTCAGTGTTTTGGAGGACAAGCAGCCTAGAAGGGTCACTAGACCTGTTGTTGCTTGATTTCCTTTGTACTCTTAAATTACAGTCGCTATCGCTCACCAGGATACAATCGACACCTAAATAACACGAAAAGTCTTAATATTGACAAAGAAATGGGGTAAAATGTCTTAAAATTACCAAACTAATGGGGCAAACGTCTTATAATCTCAAAACTAAGGGAGCTAAGCATGAGGGAGCAGAGGGTCCAGAAAAAGGAACCATCTCCCTTTAACCCGTTCAGTACCAGGTCCATCCTTTTCATTTTATACTGGTTACTAATAGACAAATTTAGTCAGTTTAAGAAGGGCCTCCAGCAATTAACAACAGGCTTCGAACTATCTCAATGAACCCTTTGTACTACCACCGAACCTGCTAAAGCTGCACAAAATCGCCGAAATGTAGCTCTAATAAAATAAAAAAGACGTCGCCGGTACAGAAGGGGTTAGGTGAAATACAATCTTGGGGTTATATTTCAAAACGAATTTCCAAACGGGTCCATAATTACTTGATGTTTAGATCAGTTTACAGACAGTCAGATGTTAACCCCTTCTGTACCGACGGCATATTTCTAATTTTATTCTAGCTATATTTAGACGATGTTGTGCAGCTTCATAAGGATCTGTGGTGGTAAAGCGAGTTAAGTGAAATAGTTCGAAACCTGTTGATTGCTGGAGGCCCTTTTTAATATGAATAAAATCGTCCAATATTAGCCAGAATAAAGTTCAAAGGAAGGCACCGGTACCATTTAAGTGCTGTGATTATTGTATTTTAATTCTGACTGCCATTAGACGATTTAAATTAACTTACAAAGAACCCGTGCGAATGAAAGGGTTACTTGATATAGCTTGCACCCCTTGAATTTTTAGAGATCCATCCATAGCTGAATAAAAGTGTAACGCTAGTCAGGAAATACACACTTAACCCATTCATTACCGGTAACGTCCTATTAACTAATACAAGTGTAATGCTAGTCAGGAAATACACACTTAACCCATTCATTACCGGTAACGTCCTATTAACTAATACAAGTGTAATGCTAGTCAGGATCAAAATACACACTTAACCCATTCATTACCGGTAACGTCCTATTAACTAATAAGAACATAAGAACATAAGAAAATGGGAGTCTGCAGAAAGCCGATTGGCCTAAGCAAGGCAGATCCCTGTCCCACACAACCCCAATTACAAAGCCCAATTATAGGCTCAACACTCTAATACCCTGAGGATCATCTTACCAAAACGGTTAGAGATTAACGCAGGATTACGGGGGTCTGCAGAGCGCTGATTGGACCAACCCTGCTGATCCCCCTTCACACCCAACCCTTCTCGTCCATATGCTTATCCAATTTTATCTTAAAGCTCCCTATCGTTTTTAATCCCACTATAGCACTTGGTAGTCCATTCCACCCATCTACAACTCTGTTACCAAACCAATATTTGCCTATATCTTTTCTGAAACGAAATTTATCTAATTTGAAACCATTGGTACGAGTTCTTTCGCTATCACTGAGCTTTAGTACATTTGTCATGACCCCTTTGTTAATCCCACTAACCCACTTGAACACCTCTATCATATCCCCTCTAACTCTGCGTCTCTCTAACGAATGTAAGCCTAATTTCTTCAACCTTTCTTTATACGGAAGATTTCTAATATTATGGATCCTTTTTGTCATTCTACGTTGTACTCTCTCCAATGAATCTATGTCCATTCTGTAATAAGGACACCAAAATTGAACAGCATAAGCCATATGGGGTCTCACTAATGACAAGTAAAGTTTTAAGATAACATCAGCAGTTCTGTTACTCACACTCCTTGAGATGAACCCGAGAATCCTGTTTGCCTTGTTTCGAACGCTTATACACTGTTGTCTAGGCTTCAAATCATTGCTAACAAACACACCTAGATCTTTCTCACAATTCGAGTTTTCTAATTCCACATTAGCTAGTTTATATTTAACATTTGTATGCATCTTCCCTATCTTTAATACCTTGCATTTGTCAATGTTAAACTTCATCTGACAATTTACTGACCATTCGTGTAAGGTATCTAGATCCCTTTGGAGGCACTCTATATCTCTATCTGAATCAATTGTTCTCCCCATTTTGGTATCGTCTGCAAATTTACTTATCCTACTAGTTATACCTAAATCAAGGTCATTTATGTATATAACAAACAACAGAGGACCTAATACAGATCCCTGGGGGACACCACTTTTGACTGCTCACCATTCTGACTTCGTACCATTTATACTGACTCTCTGCTTCCTACCAATTAGCCATGACCTAATCCATCCCAACAACGCCCCACCTATTCCATGCGCCTCAACCTTTCTCATCAATCTCTCATGGGGGACTCTGTCGAAAGCTTTACTGAAATCTAAATATATTATATCATATAACTTGTCATTATTTACTGCTTCATATACCTCTGAGAAAAAACTAAGCAAATTAGTAAGGCAAGAACGTCCCTGAGTGAATCCATGCTGAGAAGAATTTATTAAATTAAATGTATCTAAGTGGTTTCTAATTTTACTAGCAATAATTGACTCTAGTAGCTTTCCTATGATTGATGTAAGACTAATGGGACGGTAATTGGATGCTATTGATTTGTCACCTTTTTTGAAGATCGGAACTACGTTTGCAAGCTTCCAAGCTTCTGGAACTATACCTGTCTCCAATGACTTGTTAAATAAAAATGTTAATGGGTAACTTAACTCATCCCTACATTCTTTTAATACTCTAGCATATACCTCATCAGGACCAGGCGATTTATGAGGTTTCAGTCTGTCAATTTCCTTAAGCACATCATTTCTACTTATAGTAACCGTACTTAACCTATTTTCTATACTATAGCTATATACCTTACGGACTTCTGGAAACTGTGCCAAATTTTCATTAGTGAAAACGGAAAGAAATTGACTATTTAATGTACTGCACATTTCTAAATCATTTTCTGTCATTTCTCCTATCGAAGTTTTAAGGGGACCAATTACATCTCTAACCTTGGATTTATATAGTTGGTAAAAAGCTTTAGGATTATTTTTTGAGTCATTGGCAACCTTAATTTCATAATTTCTTTTTTCTTTCCTAATATCCTTTTTTACCTGTCTTGATAGATTCTGATAGTAAGCAAGTAGGTGAATTTCGCCTTTTCTAATTTTTCTATATATTCCTCTCTTTTGTCCTAGAAGATCTAATAGTCTATTATTCATCCATTTGGGTTGGTTCTGTGTTGATCTAAATTTTCTTTTGGGGATGTATTTATTTTGTGCATTGAATACTGACTTGATAAAATTATCGTATGTATCTACCAAGGTTGACGTCTCTTCCTGACTTAAGATGACAGGTGCCTGAGAAGGGGTACACTCATTTGGACACCTGGATCGACTTAATTTTTTGACCATAGGGTCCGCTAATAGGGCTCTTCTTAACCCACCATAATGGGCTTTTCTAAAGTCAGGTATTAATGTTGTATTCTTTCTGGTATTACCTTTCCATTGTATATTAAAATACACAGAATTGTGGTCACTATTTCCTAGGTGGTCCCCTATCTCTACATTATTTACCATATGTTCATTGTAACTGAAAACTAAATCGAGAATATTATTACCTCTAGTCGGCGTATCTATAAATTGAAATAAAAAACTATCTTGTACTACCTCTATAAACTCCTCAGAATCAGAGTCTCCTATTTGATGCTGCCAATCTATATTCGGAAAATTAAAATCCCCCATAATGCACACATTGCTAAACCTTGATGCCATTTAATTTCCTCCCATAATGACGTTCCGTCATTTCTACTCATATTTGGCGGTCTATACATAACTCCAATAACTATGGTCTCACTACCTTCGTTAACCTCTACCCAAACACTTTCATTATCGTTATTTAGTCTAATACCTGATTTAATACAGCTTTTTAATGTACTCCTGACAAACACTGCTATACCGCCACCCCTCTTACTTGTTCGGTCATATTTAAACAAACTATATCCTGGTATATCAAATTCTGCTAAAAAATGCCTGGTTTCTGTATTAATCCACGTTTCAGTTAGCGCTATTATGTCTATATTTTCTTTGCTAACAAGGGCTCTAAGTTCGTTCATTTTGTTACATAGACTCCTACAGTTTGTGTAATATACTCTCAATTTACTTCTTTTCTTTATACCTAATTTACCTTTGTTTTTAGCGACATTTCCATCTTCCGTTGCACCATCACTACTATCATTTGCATTATAGTCATCATTTTTAGCATGAGACTGAATATCCTTATCGCTTTCGCCTGACGCTAAAATTGTTCCATTTAACCTCTCATTTACACTCTCAATATTTCTGTTCAAAACCCCACAACCACCCTATCTAAAGAACTAGCTAATGTAGAAACCCCTAACCTTGAAAGATGAACCCCATCCCTTGCGTACATCCCATCTCTCCCATAGAAACTATCCCAGTTATCAATGAATGGTATTGCTTTTTCTTTGCAATATTTCTCCAAACGGCAATTGACACCAATCGCCCTGGATGTCCATTCCTTGGGAACTCCTCTTCTGGGTAGGATACAATGTACTACAGGGATCCCTCCCTTCATCCTAACTTTATCTAACACATCCCGATACTGCTGCAGCAGTTCCTCACTTCTACCCATACCAACATCGTTACTCCCGGCACTGAGACAGATAATGGGGTTATCTCCACTATCTTCCAAGATGTGGTCCATCTTCTCTAAAACCCTCCCAACTCCATGGCCAGGCAGACACACAACCTTCCTAAGTTTAGTGCGGGTAGCCCTAACTAAATGTCTTACCATGGAGTCGCCCACAATCGACACAGACTTACCTTTCCCTCGGGAGGATCCAGCAGCTGCAGTTGGAGAACCCCCGGTGGTGGCAGAAGTTCCTTTGGTGGTGGTGGTGGTGGTGGTAGTAGTGGTGGTGGTAGGTAGCACAGCGTCAGAGGTTGGAGCTGAGTCGGCGGCAGGCACTTCGGTTATCCCTCCCTTATCCTAACTATCTTTTCCCTCACATTCGTCTCGCAAAGGAGAGAATGTATTTGTCACACTCATACCTATTCTACTATCCTGCTTCTTGAGTGTGACTTTCCCACCCGTATTTTTAACAACCTGCCATGAATACAATTTTTTATCAACTTCCTCCCTTTTCCCCTTACTTGACTTTATTTCCTCTTGGCTAAGCTTGAAAGCTAGATTTTCGTCTTTAATCAAATCCACTTCCCTCTGAAGTTTAACATTAACCTCCCTTAGAGCCAAGACCTCTTCCTTCACCACAACCATCTCCTCTCTTACCTGGAGAATAAGATGATGCAGATCAGTTAGAGACTCGCACTCCATACCTGCCATGATCCCAATAAGCTTAGCGAGGAGCAAGAAACTAAGTACAGAAAAACAAAAACAAGTAAACTAACAGCTAAAAACTGAGCTATAACACTTTTATATAACACGAGTGCACTGCCCCCAAACACAGGTAGGTGTAATGGTCACTAAAGGTCACTGGTAAGTGGTCCGGGCAGGAGCTCAGATTAACACAACCTTCTCCTGTCACTGACTGAACTAGACTGTGAAATAATAAAGGTGTAATGCTAGTCAGGATCAAAATACACACTTAACCCATTCATTACCGGTAACGTCCTATTAACTAATAAAGGTGTAATGCTAGTCAGGATCAAAATACACACTTAACCCATTCATTACCGGTAACGTCCTATTAACTAATAAAGGTGTAATGCTAGTCAGGATCAAAATACACACTTAACCCATTCATTACCGGTAACGTCCTATTAACTAATACAAGTGTAATGCTAGTCAGGATCAAAATACACACTTAACCCATTCATTACCGGTAACGTCCTATTAACTAATACAAGTGTAATGCTAGTCAGGATCAAAATACACACTTAACCCATTCATTACCGGTAACGTCCTATTAACTAATAAAGGTGTAATGCTAGTCAGGATCAAAATACACACTTAACCCATTCATTACCGGTAACGTCCTATTAACTAATAAAGGTGTAATGCTAGTCAGGATCAAAATACACACTTAACCCATTCATTACCGGTAACGTCCTATTAACTAATACAAGTGTAATGCTAGTCAGGATCAAAATACACACTTAACCCATTCATTACCGGTAACGTCCTATTAACTAATAAAGGTGTAATGCTAGTCAGGATCAAAATACACACTTAACCCATTCATTACCGGTAACGTCCTATTAACTAATACAAGTGTAATGCTAGTCAGGATCAAAATACACACTTAACCCATTCATTACCGGTAACGTCCTATTAACTAATACAAGTGTAATGCTAGTCAGGATCAAAATACACACTTAACCCATTCATTACCGGTAACGTCCTATTAACTAATAAAGGTGTAATGCTAGTCAGGATCAAAATACACACTTAACCCATTCATTACCGGTAACGTCCTATTAACTAATACAAGTGTAATGCTAGTCAGGATCAAAATACACACTTAACCCATTCATTACCGGTAACGTCCTATTAACTAATACAAGTGTAATGCTAGTCAGGATCAAAATACACACTTAACCCATTCATTACCGGTAACGTCCTATTAACTAATACAAGTGTAATGCTAGTCAGGATCAAAATACACACTTAACCCATTCATTACCGGTAACGTCCTATTAACTAATAAAGGTGTAATGCTAGTCAGGATCAAAATACACACTTAACCCATTCATTACCGGTAACGTCCTATTAACTAATAAAGGTGTAATGCTAGTCAGGATAAAAATACACACTTAACCCATTCACTACCGGTAACGTCCTATTAACTAATAAAGGTGTAATGCTAGTCAGGATCAAAATACACACTTAACCCATTCACTACCGGTAACGTCCTATTAACTAATAAAGGTGTAATGCTAGTCAGGATCAAAATACACACTTAACCCATTCACTACCGGTAACGTCCTATTAACTAATAAAAGTGTAATGCTAGTCAGGATCAAAATACACACTTAACCCATTCATTACCGGTAACGTCCTATTAACTAATAAAGGTGTAATGCTAGTGAAGATCAAAATACACACTTAACCCATTCATTACCGGTAACGTCCTATTAACTAATACAAGTGTAATGCTAGTCAGGATCAAAATACACACTTAACCCATTCATTACCGGTAACGTCCTATTAACTAATAAAGGTGTAATGCTAGTCAGGATCAAAATACACACTTAACCCATTCATTACCGGTAACGTCCTATTAACTAATAAAGGTGTAATGCTAGTCAGGATCAAAATACACACTTAACCCATTCACTACCGGTAACGTCCTATTAAACTAGCCTATCTCACTTAACCTCTTTTACCACCACATATCCTTCTTATGCTGCACACAATCATCTAAATATAACTAGAATACAATTGAAAAGACGTCGCCGGTACTATAAGAGTCGACTCTCCACCGTCTATTTCCTCTCCTGCTTTGCTAGCCTTACCTTCCACCTAGTAGTACAGTTTGTCACAATTAAGTCTGTACTGCCTAGTAAGGACCGTATAGGCTGTGCAGTCTGTGAATCTATGTAACTCTATGTAACTCTCCGCACCCGCTAATGCCTCAAGCCAGGCCCCTTCAGCCTCAGGGATATTAATGGTATGTTTGGGAGAGTGCAGGATTTACTTAAAACAGAAGGGTTTTCTTGTCGCCATGGACAAAATGCACGAACCAAATTAATTACAACAGGTGAAATTACAGCATAGATAGAATGACAATATATCACAAAGATAAGCAAGCCACAACAGATTTATTTAGCCTTATTAGGCTGCATGTTGAAGCTTTAAATTGGATTGCCACAGAAAGCAACGTTTTTTCTTCTATGTTGATGAGGGAGACAAAAGGCAGAACTGCCCGCAACGAGTGCCTCCCCCAGTTGAAAGAGTGACAGGGATAAAATCAAGGAACGTTCGAGCCAAAATGCCTGGACACACCGAGTTTGAAGCAATTTAAGTCATAGGATGAGGGGAAGATGGATTCAGGAAGACAGTTACAGAGCTCAGCTGTTGAATAGAAGAAGGTTTGAGAGTATCGTTTCACTCTTGGATTTGAGAGTTGCACAGAGTAGGGATGGGATTGTGTTGCAAGACGGGTGTTACGTACTCTACTTAGAGGAGGTGGTATAGGCCTACACTGAGAGAGCTCTGAGGAACATTGAATATTGTAATAGAGGTAGAATAGCGAGAGAGATGCAACATTGCACCGAAGAGAGAGAGATTACAAAGAGTGGGCGGGAAATAATGATACGAAAAAAGCTTCAAAAGCCATAACAACCATCCCTCCATCTCAATCTTTGAACTTTAAATCAAAACTTTTCAGTTACCCTTTAAGGCCACCTAATTTTGTTTTCTCTCTATGGGTTGTATCCATTCAACCCCATTCAGCTTACTGTTTTAAGACGTTAATCCCCATCCAGATGTCGATTTTTTCCTGGCGAGCGTTAGCGAGCCAGCATATTAAAAAAACATGTTTGTGACAGCAGGGTAAATTTGTACATTTTTCGATAGAAAAATGTCGAAGCCGGTTTTCTCCATACAATGCTGGCTCGCTATCGCTCGCCAGGAAGAAATCGACACCTGGAAAGGGATAAACGTCTTAAAACAGTAGGCTGAATGGGACCGAATGGATACAAGCCAGAGAAAGAGAGAAAGGAGATCAAATAAGCCGGTGACCCCCCTTAATGCTATGGCCAGATGTCAGCTGTTACGCCAGCCACCAAATATGACTCTCGGAGACTGGAGGGAGGAGAATACAGGTGGTGGGGCAGTCTGGGCTAACAGGTGCGGTACTCGCTTTTTATGGACCCCTTTCTCCCCCATGTTTACCATATTAATTTTGAGGTTATAAGATTTTCGTGCCGCTAGTTTGTCGATTTTAAGACCTTTCGCCCCATTTCTTCATCAATTCAGTTCAGTGAGTGACAGGAGAAGGTTGTGTTAATTTGAGTTCCTGCCCGGACCCCTTACCTGTGACCTTAGTGACCATACACACCTACCTGTGTTTGGGGGCAGTGCACTCGTGTTATATAAAAGTGTTTTAACTCAGTTTTTAGCTGTTAGTTTACTTGTTTTTGTTTTTCTGTACATAGTTTCTTGCTCCTCGCTAAGCTTATTGGGATCATGACAGGTATGGAGTGCGAGTCCTTTACTGATCTGCATCATCTTATTCTCCAGGTAAGGGAAGGTTGTGGTGAAGGAAGAGGTCTTGGCTCTAAGGGAGGTTAATGTTAAACTTCAGAGGGAAGTGGATTTGCTTAAAACGAAAATCTAGCTTTCAAGCTTAGCCAAGAGGAAATTAAGTCGAGTAAGGTGAAAAGGGAGGAAGTTGATGAAACATTTTATTCATGGCAGGTTGTTAAAAATACGGGTGGGAAAGCCACACTCAAGAAGCAGGATAGTAGAATAGGTATGAGTGTGACAAATACATTATCTCCTTTGCGAGACGAATGTGAGGGAAAAAATAGTCAGGATAAGGGAGGGTTAGACATAGTGCCTGCCGCCGACTCAGCTCCTACCGCTGACGCTGTGCTACCTCCTACCACCACCACCACCACCACCACCAGGGGTTCTCCACCTGCAGCTGCTGGATCCTCCCGAGGGAAAGGTAAGTCTGTGTCGATTGTGGGCGACTCCATGGTAATACATTTAGTTAGGGCTACCCGCACTAAACTTAGGAAGGTTGTGTGTCTGCTTGGTCATGGAGGTGGGAGGGTTTTAGAGAAGATGGACCACATCTTGGAAGCTAGTGGAGATAACCCCATTATCTGTCTCAGTGCCGGGAGTAACGATGTTGGTAAGGGTAGAAGTGAGGAACTGCTGAAGCAGTATCGGGATGTGTTAGAGAAGGTTAGGATGAAGGGAGGGATCCATGTAGTACATTGTATCTTACCCCGAAGAGGAGTTCTCAAGGAATGGACATCCAGGGCGATTGGTGTCAATTGCCGGTTGGAGAAATATTGCAAAAAAAAACGCAATGCCATTCATTGATAACTGGGATCGTTTCAATGGGAGAGATAAGGTGTACGCAAGGGATGGGGTTCATCTTTCACGGTTAGGGGTTTCCACATTAGCTAGTTCTTTAGACAGGGTGGTTGTGGGGTTTTGATCGGAAATATTGAGAGTGTAAAAGAGAGGTTAAATGGAAAATGTTTAGCGTCAGGCGAAAGCGATAAGGATATTCAGTCTCATGCTAAAAATTATGACTATATTGCTAATGATAGTAGTGATGGTGCAACGGAAGATGGAAATGTCGTTAGAAATAAAGGTACATTAGGTATAAATAAAAGAAGCAATTGAGATTATATTACACAAACTGTAGGAGTCTATGTAACAAAATGAACGAACTTAGAGCATTTGTTAGCAAAGAAAATATAGACATAATTGCGCTCACTGAAACATGGATTAATACAGAAACCAGGCATTTTTTAGCAGAATTAGGTTCGAATCCCTGGACTGCCACATGTATTTGTTGATTTCATTAATTGAGTTTAGGAGTAAAGTCGGTTGCTAGAGGTAACATAATAATACCAGGATATAGTTTGTTTAAATATGACCGAACAAGTAGAAGGGGCGGCGGTATAGCAGTGTTTGTCAGGAGTACATTAAAAAGCTGTATTAAATCAGGTATTAGACTAAATGAAGATAATGAAAGTGTTTGGGTAGAGGTTAACAAAGGTAGTAAGACCATAGTTATTGGAGTTATGTATAGACCGCTAAATATGAGTAGAAATGACGGAACGTCATTATGGGAGGAAATTAAAATGGCATCAAGGTTTAGCAATGTGTGCATTATGGGGGACTTTAATTTTCCGAATATAGATTGGCAGCATCAAATAGGCGACTCTGATTCTGAGGAGTTTATTGAGATAGTACAAGATAGTTTTGTATTTCAATTCATAGATACGCCGACTAGAGGTAATAATATTCTCTATTTCGTTTTCAGTAACAATGAACATATGATAAATAATGTAGAGATAGGGGACCACCTAGGAAATAGCGACCACAATTCTGTGTATTCTAACATACAATGGAAAGGTAATACCAGAGAGAATACAACATTAATACCTGACTTCAGAAAAGCCAATTATGGTGGGTTAAGAAGATCCCTAATAGCAGACCCTATGGTCAAAAAATTAAGTTGATCCAGGTGTCCAAATGAGTGTACCCCTTCTCAGGTAGCTGTCAGCTTAAGTCAGGGGGAGACGTCAAACTTGGTAGATACATACGATAATTTTATCAAGTCAGTATTCAATGCGCAAAATAGATATATCCCATTTTTTTTTTTAGATCAACACAGAACCAACCCAAATCGATGAATAATAGACTATTAGATCTTCTAGGACAAGAGAGAGGAATATATAGAAAAATTAAGAAAGGCGAAATGCACATACTTGCTTACTATTAGAATCTATCAAGACAGGTAAAAAAGGATATTAGGAAAGAAAACAGAAATGATGAAATCAAGGTTGTCAATGACTCGAAAACTAATCCTAAAGCTTTTTACCAACTATATAAATCCAAGGTTAACGATGTAATTGGTCCCCTTAAAACTTCGATAGGAGAAATGACAGAAAATTATTTAGAAATGTGCAGTACATTAAATAGTCAATTACTTTCCGTTTTCACTAATGAAAATTTGGCACAGTTTCCTGAAGTCCGTAAGGCATATAGCGATAGTATAGAAAATAGGTTAAGTACGGTTACTATAAGTAGAAATGATGTGCTTAAGGAAATTGACAGACTGAAACCTCATAAATCGCCTGGTCCTGATGAGGTATATGCTAGAGTATTAAAAGAATGCAGAGATGAGTTAAGTTACCCATTAACATTTCTATTTAACAAGTCATTAGAGCCAGGCTTAGTTCCAGAAGCTTGGAAGCTTGCAAATGTTGTTCCGATCTTCAAAAAAGGTGATCAATCAATAGCATCCAATTACCGTCCCATTAGTCTTACATCACTTATAGGAAAGCTAGTAGAGTCAATTATTGCTAGTAAAACTATAAACCACTTAGAAACATATAATTTAATAAATTCTTCTCAGCATGGATTCACTCAGGGACGGTCTTGCCTTACTAATTTGCTTAGTTTTTTCTCAGAGGTATATGAAGCAGTAGATAATGACAATCCATATGATATAATATATTTAGATTTCAGTAAAGCTTACGACAGAGTCCCCCATGAGAGATTGATGAGAAAGGTAGAGGCGCATGGAATAGGTGGGTCGTTGTTGGGATGGATTAGGTCATGGCTAATTGGTAGGAAGCAGAGAGTCAGCATAAATGGTACCAAGTCAGAATGGGGAGCAGTCAAAAGTGGTGTCCCCCAAGGATCTGTATTAGGTCCTCTGTTGTGTGTTATATACATAAATGACCTTGATTTAGGTATAAGTAGTAGGGTAAGTACATTTGCAGACGATACCAACATGGGGAGAAAAATTGATTCAGATAGAGATATAGAGTGCCTCCAAAGGGATCTAGATACCTTACACGAATGGTCAGTAAATTGGCAGATGAAGTTTAACATTGAAAACTGCAAGGTATTAAAGATAGGGAAGATGCATACAAACGTTAAATATAAACTAGCTAATATGGAATTAGAAAACTCAGATTGTGAGAAAGATCTAGGTGTGTTTGTTAGCAAGGATTTGAAGCCTAGACAACAGTGTATAAACGTTCGTAACAAGGCAAACAGGATTCTCGGGTTCATCTCTAGGAGTGTGAGTAACAGAACTGCTGATGGTATCTTAAAACTTTACTTGTCATTAGTGAGACCCCACATGCATTATGCTGTTCAATGTTGGTGTCCTTATTACAGAATGGACATAGATTCATTGGGATGAGTACAACGTAGAATGACAAAAATTATCCATAATAATAGAAATCTTCCATATGAAGAAAGGTTGAAGAAATTAGGCTTACATTCGTTAGAGAGACGCAGAGTTAGAGGGGACATGATAGAGGTGTTCAAGAGGGTTAGTGGGATTAATAAAGGGGACATGAAAACTGTACTAAAGCTCAGTGATAGCGAAAGAACTCGAACAAATGGTTTCAAATTAGATAAATTTCGTTTCAGAAAGGATATAGGCAAATATTGGTTTGGTAACAGAGTTGTATATGGACGAGATGGGTTGGGTGTTAGAGGGATCTGTCAGGTGTGGGCCAATCGGCGCTCTGTAGACCCCCTTTTTTTACCTCTAACCATTTCGGTGAGGTCAGTCCTAATGGTGTTAGTGAGCTGGACTTTATAAGCCCAGCTTATAAGGCATTATAATTAGGGTTAGGTGTGAGAGGGACTTGCCTTGTTTGGGCCAATTGGCTTTCTGCAGACTCCCATTTTCTTATGTTCTTGTTCTCATAAGACCTTTCGTGTCATTTTGGTGTCGATTTTATCCTGGCGAGCGAAAGCGAGCCTGCAATTTAGAAGGAACCGGCCTTCGGCCAGGGCATTTTTCTAACGAAAAGTGCATGAATTTATCTTGAAGGGCAGTCTTGGGGGTACTTGTTTAAGCTTGATGGCGGCCTAGGGAGAAAACTAAAAATATTAATACACAAATAAAGAAATTAATACAAATGAATCACTTATAAATCTAACAAAAGGAATACAGTTATCCATAAATATAACTCTCGGAGACTGGTGGTGAGGGAGGAGAATACAGGTGGTGGGCAGTGTGGGCTAACAGGTGCATGGCATTAATAGTAGTGATGCATAAATCCTCCACCTTCTCCCTCGTGTTTAGCCACATTAGTTTGGCCATTTTAAGACCTTCACTCCATTAGTTTGGCGGGAAATTTTTCTACCGACAAATTTACAAATATATCTTGAAAGGGGGTGCTATTTTAAGCTTGCTGGAGGTCTAGCGAGGAAACTCAAAAATAAATGAATGAATAAATATATAGACCAAAAACCAAGTACTACCCCCTTAATAGTGATGCATAATCTTGTCAGGGTTTGAAAATATACTCTATCTTGATCCTAACTTTCCTATTTTGATTATTAATAGTGCTGCATCATTTTGATTATTAATAGTGCTGCATCATTTTGATTATTAATAGTGCTGCATCATTTTGATTATTAATAGTGCTGCATCATTTTGATTATTAATAGTGCTGCATCATTTTGATTATTAATAGTGCTGCATCATTTTGATTATTAATAGTGCTGCATCATTTTGATTATTAATAGTGCTGCATCATTTTGATTATTAATAGTGCTGCATCATTTTGATTATTAATAGTGCTGCATCATTTTGATTATTAATAGTGCTGCATCATTTTGATTATTAATAGTGCTGCATCATTTTGATTATTAATAGTGCTGCATCATTTTGATTATTAATAGTGCTGCATCATTTTGATTATTAATAGTGCTGCATCATTTTGATTATTAATAGTGCTGCATCATTTTGATTATTAATAGTGCTGCATCATTTTGATTATTAATAGTGCTGCATCATTTTGATTATTAATAGTGCTGCATCATTTTGATTATTAATAGTGCTGCATCATTTTGATTATTAATAGTGCTGCATCATTTTGATTATTAATAGTGCTGCATCATTTTGATTATTAATAGTGCTGCATCATTTTGATTATTAATAGTGCTGCATCAGTTTGATTATTAATAGTGCTGCATCATTTTGATTATTTATAGTGCTGCATCATTTTGATTATTAATAGTGCTGCATCATTTTGATTATTAATAGTGCTGCATCATTTTGATTATTAATAGTGCTGCATCATTTTGATTATTAATAGTGCTGCATCATTTTGTCTAGGTTATAAAATCTACTATATTTTAATATTAACTTGCCTATTTTGATTATTAATAGTGTTCCATAATCGTCTCAGGGCTATAAATTATACGCTATCTTGATCCTGACATTTACATTTTGAGTATCTAATGTCTCAATCTTCTATCTAGAGATTCTAGACTATCTACTACATTTATATGACCTACATTATCTACCTTCTCTCTTATTTACCCTCTCCTATCCTGCTCCTTATAACTCCCCCCCCCCTATCTTGAGAGAGAGAGAGAGAGAGAGAGAGAGAGAGAGAGAGAGAGAGAGAGAGAGAGAGAGAATGTATGTATATGTACAGTATGTGTGTTCTAGCTGTTGTTATTGACAGTTAGCACCATTAGTGAAGGTTGTCCCTGGCCCCTCTGGTATTGTACATTCCCCTTGTTATTATAGGCACCCAACACACAGCACTTCATTAAAACAATCATTAACATAATAATTCGTTAAGACCGTGTCAATGTGCTGAGGTGGGAGTTATTAACTACCTGTCAAACCAGAGACAATATTTTCGGCAATATTTGTCTGTCAGCTCAAAATTGCTGTTAACCCTTTCATTCTAGTCAAGAATTATGTAGATTTGTTCTCTATGTGCATGAAGGAGACAAAAAGCAAAGCTGCCTGTAACAAGTGTCCCCTTCAAAGTTGAAAGAGTAATAGCAAATTGCATTTGTTTTTGTATTGTTTTATTTTTGTTTTTATTTTCTATTTTTATGTTTTGTGGGGGGTAACGTATTGGAAAGAAGAGTGGTGTGCTTGTTTAATGTAGTGAAATAGATAGGAGGAGGAAGTATTTGTTATAGATAGCTGGATTATTCTCTGTGTAGGTGAATTATGGCTGGCAATGGAAGAGATTTGCAGATTCGAAGGGACCAGTGAAAATAAATATTAGGTCAATAATCAACCCTGTGGCTCATTTCCAAGCTGAGTAAAATCGTCTTCCGATAGCCTAAGAAAAGGAAGAAAAGTGTAATTATTATACGGAAAGGGTTAAGCGAAGGTGTGTGTGTGTGTGTGGGTGTGTGTGTGTGTGTGTGAGTGAGTGTGTGTGTGTACCATCATATTGTTGTGGTCAAATGTTTTTACCACGACCCACTTTATATAACTGGAGGTCAGCTGGTCACATACTATAGTCTATTCGCTGTAAGTAGGCGATAAATCATGACCTATATCCTCTGTAACTCAAAATTGGCTTGAGCAAATTGGCTGTAAATGTCCACATCTATTCATTGACTGGCGCTTCCTAAATGGTAGACATATTAGCTTGATTACTCTAGTCGTTTTTGAGTTACAGAGGATAGAGGTCATGATTTTTTGCCTACTTACAGCGAATAGACTATAGCCATTTAACTTCTAGTCATGTAATTATATCGATCCTCTTGTATTAGGATCATTATGTAGCGTACCTTCTGGGAATAGAGCACCAAGGTCATCTGTAACTAACCAAATACAACCAAACTAAGCCAAATCTAGGTAAACCTACTCCAACCTAATCTAACCTAACATAACTAATACAAAATAACCAAGCTAAATCCACAATATACCTAACCTCAACTCCCAAACCCAACTCAACCAAACCTAACTTACCAAACCAAGCCAAGACCAAGTAGCTTAATTAACATTACATAACCGAAGTACGTGAGGGCCAAACTATGCACTGGTATCAAATGTTCTATTATCAGCATAGCATAACGGGGGTCGATATAATTACATACCTTGTGTAGCAAAGATGTAGTACTTGTTCGTGTGCTGTTAAGGGGAGACGGGTCGTTTTTCTGGTCCCCTTTCTTTCTCATGTTTAGCCCCATTAGTTTTCAGATTTTAAGACGTTCAGCCTATTAGTTTGGTGATTTTAAGACCTTTCGCCCCATTTCTGTGTCAATATTAGGACTTTTCGTGTGATTTAGGTGTCGATTTTTTCCTGGTGAGCGAAAGCGAGCCTGTAATTTAAGAGGAACCATTTGGCCAGGAAATTTTTCTACCTAAAAATGTACCAATTTATCTAGATAGGGGATCTTGGGGATGCTTTTATTAAAGCTTGATGGAGCTCTAGGGAAGACACCAAAAAACATATTAAATATATAAATGAATTCCCCTTTTAGGAAGGGAAGAGGATGTGTAGATCAGATTTTTACCCTGAATTGTGTTGTGGAGAAGTATCTGGAGAAGAAACAAAAGGTGTATGTTGCCTTTATGGACTTGGAGAAGGCCTATGACAGAGTGGATAGAGAAGGTTTGTGGAAAGTACTTAGAATATACGGAGTAGAGGGCAAGTTGCTGAAAGCAGTGAAGAGCATGTATGAGGGTGCAAAGGCGGCAGTACGTGTGGAGAGTGAGCAGAGCGAGTTCTTTGACCTGAATGTTGGTTTGAAACAGGGGTGTGTGATGTCCCCGTGGTTGTTTACTGTATATATGGATGGAGTTATGAAAGAAATACTATCAAGAGCAGTGGATGTTGGTGTATCGCTGAAAAGGGAGGGAATTGAGTGGAAGCTACCTATACTGCTGTTTGCGGATGATACAGTTCTGATGAGTGATAATGAATGGGAGTTGCAGGGTCTGGTAAATGAGTTTGGAACAGTGTGCGAAAAACGGAATTTGAAGGTAAATACGGGGAAGAGCAAGGTTATGGTCTTCGAAAGGGGTGAAGTCACAGAGTGTGAGGTGAAGCTGAACGGTCAGGCTATGGAGATCGTCAACTCTTTTAAGTATCTGGGCAGTGTGTTGAGTAAAGATGGGACTATGGATGAAGAGGTGCGGGAGAGGGTACAACAGGGGAAGAGGGTTGTAGGAACGCTAAAAGCAGTAACAAGAAATAGGGTGGTCAGTATGGAAGTGAAGAAGTCCTTGCATGACAGTGTGGTAATCCCGACACTGACTTACGGAAGCAAAGCATGGACGTTGGTTGAGAGACTCAGACCAAGAGTGAGAGCAGTGGAAATGAATTACTTAAGGAGTGCGTGCGGAGTTACATGGAGGGATAGACAGACTAATGAGGAAGTAAGAAGGAGGTGTGGTGTGGAGGTAGATGTACTGGAAAGTGTGAAAAGGAACAACTTGAGATGGTTCGGCCATATGGAACGTATGGAAAGCGAGAGAATGACTAAGAGGGTGTACGAGAGCGAGGTGGAGGGACAGAGGGGGAGAGGTAGACCGAATATGAGGTGGAAGGATGGAGTGAGGAACTACATGAACGAAGGCGGTGCTGGTTGGGGGGAGGGGCGTCGACTGACTGGGGACAGAGGTGCATGGGGGCGGTTCGTTCGTGGCCACCCCTTCGGGGATCACGGCGTCAGGCAATAGATAGATAGATAGAACTAGTAAATAAACCCTTACCCCCTTAACACAGAATCGCTATAATTATATAGCTGGGTAGGAGCAATGGCTGTCACGTGACATGTTAACCTCTTAATAACAAGGAGGAAGTTTGCCGTATAGTCTGGCTAGCATTAGACGATTTTATTCGATTTAAAAAAGGACCACACCTAACCTGACCTAACACACCTGACCTGACCTAAGACACCTGATCTGACCTAACGCAACTCATTTTAATAAAAAGCCAAACTAAAACAATATCTGTCGTTGTGTTGTGTTATAATAATGTCTAAATCATAATAAGGGGAGCTGGTTGGTTTTTCTGGTCCCCCTTCTCCCTCATTGTTAGCCCCATCAGTTTTCAGATTCTAAGACGTCCTGCTCATTAGTTTGGCGATTTTAAGACTTTTCGCCCAATTTTTGGTTGTCAATCTTAAGACCTTTCGTGCCATTTAGGTATCCATTTTTTCCTGGCGAGCGATAGCGAACTAAAGGGGTTAAGCATGAGCGAGAAAGGTGTCCAAAAAAAACCATACCATCTCCCCTTAACGTAGCCAATCCAAACTATACCAATTAAATGTGTAAATCCTAATAAGTTAGGTTCACTATAATAACATACACGAGAACAATTAAAGGGGTCACCTGCTTTTTGCTCTTTCTTGGTTGTATTCATTCGGCCTCATTCAGCCAACTGCTTTATGACATTTATCCCCATCCAGGTGTCGATTTTTTCCTGGCGAGCGAAAGCGAGCCGGCATTTTATGGAGAAATCCGGTTTCGCCGGAGAAATTTTTCTAGCGAAAAATTTGCAAATTTAGCCATCTTATGACACTCATTATGCAAAATATGAAGGCTTGCTATCGCTCGCCAGATATATATCGACACCAGAATGGGGATAAACGTCTTAGAACAGTAGGCTGAATGGGGCCGAATGGATACAACCAAGAGAGAAAAAAAAAAACAGGTCACCCCCATAACCTTTTCAGTACTGTGGCGCCATTACACACACACGCATGTTATGGACTATAATTACTACACAGATTACACAGCGAGGAGGAGTCATATACTGTATATAGTCTATCATTAAGGAGGAGTCATATACTGTATATAGTCTATCATTAAGGAGGAGTCATATACTGTATATAGTCTATCATTAAGGAGGAGTCATATACTGTATAAATTATAGTCTATCATTAAGGAGTCATATACTGTATATAGTCTATCATTAAGGAGGAGTCATATACTGTATATAGTCTATCATTAAGGGGGAGTCATATACTGTATATAGTCTATCATTAAGGAGTCATATACTGTATATAGTCTATCATTAAGGAGGAGTCATATACTGTATATAGTCTATCATTAAGGAGGAGTCATATACTGTATATAGTCTATCATTAAGGAGTCATATACTGTATATAGTCTATCATTAAGGAGGAGTCATATACTGTATATAGTCTGTCATTAAGGAGGAGTCATATACTGTATATAGTCTATCATTAAGGAGGAGTCATATACTGTATATAGTCTATCATTAAGGAGGAGTCATAAACTGTATATAGTCTATCATTAAGGGGGAGTCATATACTGTATATAGTCTATCATTAAGGAGGAGTCATATACTG
>JBAKBP010034560.1:0-20542 GCA_037953745.1 Lithodes maja | reverse complement strand
TCTTTTTCACCTTAAATAATGTTGATAAAGACAATGTAGAAGAATCCAGGAAAGTCGAAGTTTTTTCGAATCCGAATAAGTTATATTGGTCAAAGTGTTGTGAAGCATTCCGCTAAAGGGTGAAAGCATTCTAATTCCAACCCTACTGCAAATATCCCCATAATTTGCCTGTTTAAAGGGTTAATATCATTTGATGAAAATATATCCACACATGGTGAACTGGTCGCACCAAATATGGCTTGGGTTTACTGGAACAGGTAAGATAGAGAATGTACCAGCCAGTGGAACGGCGCCGGGCGAGATCGACTCTGGAACACGTCAGATAGGGTTACCCCCCTCCCCCAACCTACAATGTATTATATAGTCTGTTTCTGGTATAATGTGTTTCACTTGACAAATTACTACAGTGGCGAGATGGACTCTAAAGTTATTGTTATTAAAGCCAAGGGGGCTTTCAGTAAGGATAAATCACTACTAAGTTTTCTTGAACAAGTCCAAAACACCATCCTTAAGGGTGTTCGCCAATCATCATCCATCATTAAGCTCCCCCCAGAAGAAATGACCAGTATAATATTGGGTGAGACTAACCAACCAGCTGTGATCGACGACATCAAGAATTTTAATATTAAAAAAATATGGCATATGCCCGGGATCGGTTTAAACAAGTGGAACCTGGTTTATATTCCAATTGATTATATCGCACCCACGTATTATCGCAATATCCTACCCAATGCCGGACATGTATTGGGTCTCACACCAAAGGAACACACCCTTCATGCTATACAATGCTACGTGTTAAAATCGCACATATGTGAGAATGTCCAAGTCAACATATTCCCATTGCTCCTATTACCGGAGAAAGTAAATGTGTTCAAAGAAGAGTTAGTACAAGTACTCCAGGGAGACTCCAAGATGAGGATGGTGGACGTGGTTAGGTGGCCAATCAAAATATCTCAGCGTAAGACTATGAAACAACAAGAGGATTGCAGCTATATTGAGGAGTTACAATTGTTAGACGTCCACAGTGGCCATGTCATAGGCTTGAGTCGTTATATAAACCCCAAGTACTACTTTGCGTTAACTAGCTTATCGCTGGAGTGGTTGAAGGATGATATCATTGACGAATTAAAGAAAGAGCCAATGTTGGAACATGTGTCCTTCTTTGATAAAACACTGACACGTAAGGATATATATAAGAATACGCATGTTACCATTGTTGTATGTACCCTGGGGGAAGATACCCTGGAGGGAGAACTGGCTTACGAGAAGCTGCAGTCTACTAAAGTGGAAGAGTTGAAGGATACCCTGCAAAAGAACCTGTCGAGAAAACATATAGAAGGTCATGTTAACCATACAGAACCTTTCAGGGCTATAAAGGGCTATGTGGCGGTTAATATGGATCTAAACACGGGCATAAGACGTTGGGTGTTGTCTTCTCTTTCGGAGGTCATGGGGTGTAAGGTTCACATCTTTGACGAGTGGTTCTGCCCATACTTTTGTATTGGTCGTGATGAAAAAGGCAAAGTGGAAAACAGAGTATTTCAGGATAAATTACCTAAGCAGCTACCTATAAAAGGAAACCATAACGAGGCCCACCTCCTAGATGGAGTTATAGTCACCAATACTAAGATAGCCTTTGACACATTTATCTTTGGGAAAATCTCAGCCTATGACACTACACCCATAATATGTGAGTTTGATACAGAGTATACCACCTAAATGGTATAAGAGACCTTATATAAATATAGACAGCTTTATCACATTTCTTCTTATTGTTACCCCTTACGAATATAAATAACTTTATAAAATTGCTTCTTATTGTCTATTAGGTCGGGTTGGGATGTAGACATACAGAAGTAGACATATATATATATATTCCACCATACAAGACCAATTCACTTTAGTGTCCAAGGAACATGGAGGTCTGAATTTGTGGAATTATATTCGAGAAAAAGACAGGACAAGTTCAAAATCGTGACATTGCCTTGTGAATAATGGTCTTGATATACCAAAATTGTATTAAAGTCGTTATATATATATTGTAGGTTAGGGACTCTAAATCCCGTTTCGTGTCTCCAAGACAAGTTCACTTTTAGTGTATGGGGTGTTATCTTCTCTTTCGGAGGTCATGAAGCTATGTATCTACTATGACAAGATGAGTGGTGTGTGACGTTACTAGAACTTCAGAGTGTAATTTTTGAATCTGCTATAAACATTGTTAAATTTATGGAGAGAATGTGGTATGATATTTTACAATAAACTTTATCTGACCAAAAAACGCGTTTCTTTTTCACATTAAATAATGTTGATAAAGACAATGTAGAAGAATCCAGGAAAGTCGAAGTGTTTTCGAATCCGAATAAGTTATATTGGTCAAAGTGTTGTGAAGCATTCTGCTAAAGGGTGAAAGCATTCTAATTCCAACCCTACTGCAAATATCCCCATAATTTGCCTGTTTAAAGGGTTAATATCATTTGATGAAAATATATCCACACATGGTGAACTGGTCGCACCAAATATGGCTTGGGTTTACTGGAACAGGTAAGATAGAGAATGTACCAGCCAGTGGAGCGGCGCCGGGCGAGATCGACTCTGGAACACGTCAGATAGGGTTACCCCCTCCCCTAACCTACAATGTATATATAGTCTGCTTCTGGTATAATGTGTTTCACTTGACAAATTACTATAGTGGCGAGATGGACTCTAAAGCAATTGTTATTAAAGCCAAGGGGACTTTCAGTAAGGATACATCACTACTAAGTTTTCTTGAAAATGTCCAAAAGACCATCCTTAAGGGTCTTAACCAATCCTTACCCATCACTACACTTCCCCGAGAAGAAATGACCAGTATGTTATTGGGCGAGACTAACCAACTCGCTGTGATCGACGACATCAAGGAGTTTAATCATACAAATATATGGAATAAGCCAGTGTTCGGTTTAACCAAGTGGGACCTGGTTTGTATCCCAATTGATGATGTGGCACCCGCGCATTACCGAAATATCCTACCAGATGCTGAAAGGGTATTGGGTCTCACACCAAAGGAACACAACCTTAGTTCTATACAACGCTACGTGTTAAATTCGCACATATGTGAGAATGTCCAGGTTTACATGTTCCCATTATTTTTAATTCCATATCATGTACTTTTGTATAAAGAAGATATAGTACAAGCACTCAAGGCAGAACCCTACCTGGAAGACCCCAAGGTGGATAACTCAAACAAAAATCCCGGAATAATCTACGTGGTTAATTGGCCAGTCAAACAACCCCACCGTGAGAATATGAACTACAACCAGAATTGCAGATATATTGAGGAGTTACACTTGTCAGACTTCCAGAGTGGTCAGGCCATAGCCGTGAGTTATTACCAAAAACCCAAGTACTACTTTGCGTTAACTAGCTCATCGCTGGAGGGGTTGAAGGATAATATCATTGACAAACTAAAGAAAGAGCCAATGTTGGAACATGTGTCATTCTATGATAACACACTAACATGTCAGGATTCATACAGGAATACGCACGTTACCATTTTTGTATGTACCCTAGGAGGAGATATCCTGGAGGGAGAGCAGGCTTACAAGAAGCTGCAGTCTACTAAAGTTAAAGAGTTGAGGGATACCCTGAAAGAGAACCTGTCGAGAAAACATATAGAAGGGGTTGTTAACCATGCAGAACCTTTCAGGGTTATGGGGGCTAATTATGTGGCGGTTAATGTGGATCTAAACACGGGCATAAGACGTCGGGTGTTGTCTTATCTTTCAGATGTCATGGGATGTAAGGTTTACATCTTTGACGAGAGGTTCTCCCCACACTTTTGTGTTGGTCGTGATGAAAACGGCAAGGAGAAAAACAGTGCACTTCAGGATAAATTACCTAAGCATCTAATGATAAAAGGAAACCATAAGGAGTCCCTCCTTCTAAACGCAGTTACAGTCACTAATACCAAGATAACCTTTGACACATTTATCTTTGGACCAATCTCAAACTATGATTGTATACCCATAATATGTGGGTTTGAATAGTCCGATACAGAGTAAATGGATAGCGTTTATGTTAGAAGTCGAAACACCCTATGTATGTATACCCATAATATGTGGGTTTGAATAGTCCGATTTAGAGTAAATGGAGAGCGTTTATATTAGAAGTCGAAACACCCTATGTACACCCATAATATGTGGGTTTGAATTGTCTGATATAGAGTAAATGGAGTGTGTTTATGTTAGAAGTCGAAACACCCTTATGTACACCCATATGTGGGTTTGAATTGTCTGATACAGAGTGCATCCATAATATATGGGTTTGAATTGTCTAATATAGAGTAAATGATTTATCTTTGGACCAATCTTAAATTATGATTGTATACCCATAATATGTGGGTTTGAATTGTCCGATACAGAGTAAATGGATAGCGTTTATGTTAGAAGTCGAAACACCCTATGTATGTATACCCATAATATGTGGGTTTGAATAGTCCGATACAGAGTAAATGGAGAGCGTTTATGTTAGAAGTCGAAACACCCTATGTACACCCATAATATGTGGGTTTGAATTGTCTGATACAGAGTAAATGGAGTGTGTTTATGTTAGAAGTCGAAAAACCCTATGTACACCCATAATATGTGGGTTTGAATTGTCTGATACAGAGTGCATCCATAATATGTGGGTTTGAATTGTCTAATATAGAGTAAATGGAGAGTGTTTATGTTAGAAGTTAAAACACCCTATAGGAACGACTATATGAATCGGCCAATTTCTCATCATGTCGATATTATCACTCTGGGCAGGGCAGCGACAACAACCCCGTCTCCGCTCCCGTATTATCCAGGACTCATCATCTATATATAGGAGGAATCGAGATTGAAACGAAACAAGTTTTCTGGTCAAATAAAGTTTATTGTAAACAAAAAACGTAAAGTTGTCTTCGTCGAAGTCTTCGTCGTCGTCATTCTTGTAATTACCTCTTTTGGCGACGGAGGTGTGAGTAGTACGGTTCCTAAGCGGTTTAATCCTTAAATGTTACCAGCTGGATCGTTGGACCGTTTTATAACGCTGTCCAGTTCCAATGACGAACATTATATATTTGACTATACAACCGAGCTCTATCCAAATGATCCATTGGAAAGACGAATATTGATAAACTATTTTAATGTGAGTGTCCTAGAACATACAATAAGTTTTATTACTTCCAGTCAGGAGATGGGTTTGTTCACCCTATATTCCAATCTCGACATAAATGTAAACCAAATACATAAAATATACTATAATGCAAATTCGAATTTAGTATTTGGTATAAAACATAATATATTTAGGTATATTTTTGCCAACTTGATAAATAAAGGTGGCAAGGCAGCAATGATACTTACAACCTCTGAAAATGTACTTATCCAAAGCTTCGGAGTGGAAATATCAAATAAACAATCTGGCCATATTATGAGGAATGATCTCAAATCAAATCTTACTCTAGCAGGGCACATTCCTAATGAAGATGAGGTATATGGAATCCACTCCCCAAGCCAGTTACAAACTTTATGCTACAGGATATATTAGTATATTACCCCCAGGTTTACCACCACCATCATTTCATCCATCATACCCATATATTGACAGTCCCGAGAATATTAAAGGTGTCATATATATTAAAAAACAAATGTACAATGATAGTGCTTCTATATAGAAATGAATATACCCAAAGAGGGGAATATACTGAAGCCTATATGGGGTCTAGGAAGACCCAACAATATAACAATTAAGATAATTATAATAAATATACATATTTGCATATAATACATTATTTTCTAATATAATAAGGGTTTATAAATCAATTTATTAATAGATATAATAAATACGAATAAAAATGGTATTTTTTTATTGAAACCTTAATTTTTTCGTTGGTGTAAATTGTACAATCCCATTTTTAAAGGCAAAACCTATAGCTTTTAAAATATTTGATTGATGAATAAAATTGGGATAATGTTGTTCCTCAATGAAGCCTGAATAGTGGTTTATATTAAAGATATTGTTATAAGGCTTGGTGGAAGATTCATTATCTACAATATTTATATTTTCCTGTCGTGGGCGTTTCATATCCAATATGTCATCATTAGATGTTTGTTTACCTTTCTGCCTCTTTGATATTTTTTCAAGATCTTCTCCCATATTTTCTTTTTCGATGAAAGGTAGTGGTGTTGATGGTGGTGAGGGATAATTCATTTTAGTTCGTCTATGAAACATAGATACATATATGTTTAACTATATATATATATACATGTATCCCTCGGAAAACATTGGAAAAAAAATTGATAATATAAAAATGTGACGAAAGTATTACTATTGATGGTATATGATATATAAAGGGTTAATAATAAGAATGACTTCACTACTTGACTCATACATTGGATCTACCCCTCCAAGGTTATTCTCATCATTAAGTTGGCCTCATTCAGTTTTTCGGATTCGAAAAAAACTTCCCTCCAAATAGGCGGTCACATTGCCCTTGCCCCTGGTGGCTATCACCCCCGACTTTCCTGGATTCTTCTACATTGGCTTTTTCAACATTATTCAAGGTGAAAAAGAAACGCGTTTTTTGGTTAAATACAGTTTATTGTAAACAAAAACATACCACATATCCATACATCTAACAATGTTTATAGTAGATTCAAAAATTAGCTCGACAATATGAAGCAATTTGATAAAGCTATCTATATTCATCATGACCTCCGAAAGAGAAGACAACACCCCACACTAAAAGTGAACTTGTCTTTGGAGACACGAAACTGGATTTAGAGTCCCTAACCTACAATGTATATATGTCTGCTTCTGTGTATCTACGTCCCAACCTGACCTAATAAACAATAAGAAGAAATTTAATACAGTTATCTATATTCATAAGGGGTCACAATAAGAAACAATTTTTATAAAGCTATCTATATTCATATGGAGTCTCTTATACAATTTAGGTGGTACATTTACTCTAGGTCAAACCCACATATTATGGGTGTACTGTCATAGGCTGTGATTTTCCCAAAGATAAATGTGTCAAAGGTTATCTTGGTATTAGTGACTGTAACTGCGTTTAGAAGGAGGGACTCCTTATGGTTTCCTTTTATCATTAGATGCTTAGATAATTTATCCTGAAGTGCACTGTTTTTCTCCTTGCCGTTTCCATCACGACCAACACAAAAGTGTGGGGAGAACCTCTCGTCAAAGATGTGAACCTTACATCCCATGACATCTGAAAGAGAAGACAACACCCGACGTCTTATGCCCGTGTTTAGATCCACATTAACCGCCACATAATTAGCCCCCATAACCCTGAAAAGTTCTGCATGGTTAACAACCCCTTCTATATGTTTTCTCGACAGGTTCTCTTTCAGGGTATCCCTCAACTCTTGATTCGACCATGGTACCAATACAAGATTCGACCATGACACCAATACAAGATTCGACCATGACACCAATACAAGATTCTACAATGATATCAGTACAAATTTCTACCATGATACCAATAAAAGATTCTACCATGATACCAATAAAAGATTCTACCATGTCATCAACTAAAGACTCTACCATGATACCAACAAAAGATTCTACCATGTCATCAACAAAAGATTCTAACATGATAACAACGAAAGATTCTGCCATGTTACCAACATCATATTCTACCATGACAGCCACACAAGATTCTACCGTAAAACCTACATCAGATTTTACCATGATATTAAAATCTGATGCTACCTTGAAACTCAAACTAAATTTCAAGTCTCTAATTCCTGAAGTTAAGAAAGTAGAGGACATGGGTGACTATATAGACAGTGCACTGTGCTACCAGTTCATGTTCGAACGCAAAACATCGCCATGGGAGATGAAGGAGTGGAATTACGACGAACTGCAAAACTTCAAGATCGAGCTTGATATGGTGGACCGGCTTTATTACATCGAACACATGGATGACGGAGTATCGGGCAGAACCTTCCACCTCCTAGCCCGAGTCATCAATAAAACCGACCCGGAGAAGCGGTTATTCGTGGAATTGGTGGCGAGCTGCGACTTTACCGGATTTGATTGCCAAGGTGGAGGCGATATCTTCATCACATCCTACCCCAACATCTTCTTCCAAGTCACACTCCGGAACGACTACATTAACAGGGACGCAATATATAAGTCCATGGTGAGCGACGGGTACCACATCGACGACTACATAGAACACTTCCGTCATCCATTGTCTGTTACCACCTACAACTCTCCCATGTTGAAGTTCCTCTGTCATATGGCTGTTAAAGATAATAAGGAACAACTTCAGCACTATCCACAGGTGCTCCCTAATATTCTCAAGGAAAGCATTGACGAATTCATCCAAATTCATGAAACGATAGATGCGTATGATAACTGGGATTAATACAAAAAATCAATCTATAATATTCGGATAATCTGCATCTTCCATTCGTATGGCTGTGTCACCCAGATATATATTAGGAACTGAGATGTAAAATCAATCATATTCCAGGATGAAATGAATTTTTTCGTCTTTTGTATCTGTATGTGGTCATATTTATGTATTTATATGCCGTCCTATGTTTGTTAGAGAACAACGTTGCAGTATAGGAACAGTGATGGTAATCATCTGTTACCTGCACGTACACACAAATGATAGGGTCAGTAGGTCAATGTTGTAATCTTATATCACGTTGTTGTAATAATGCTAGTCTATGGTGTATTTTATAGTACACATTGTATACCAAATAACATATGAAAACAATTAAGAAGGAAATAATTTAATTTGTTTACCAAATAAAATATGAAAACAAACAAGAATACAAAACTTTATTCCACCCTATGTATAAAAATATATATATATATACATTTATTCCACCCTATGTATAAAAATATATATACATTTATTCCACCTGTTACCACTGCTGCTGCAACTTGCTTCTTGTTTTGAATCCACTGCCTGCATCTTCCGCAAACGTTCAAATTTACTTTTGTCCGTGAAGTGGGCATAGCACATTTTGTGCCACACAAGAGTTTCGGCTTCAGCAGAATCCAAGACATTCTCAAGACGGTCAATCACATCGATATTCTTAGTGTCTCTAAGCTTTCTTCTGGTACTGGCAGCATCCCTGACTTTTGCGAGTCCATGGTCACTTGCATTACTAGGAATAACACTGGCTGTGTGAGTTTGGCAGAAGATGCACAAGCTGTAATCTACAGGTGAAGGCCTCTTCAAAGTAACTACTGGATCCATTGTAGTCTGCAAATAAAAGAAACAATTAGTATTAGTATTAGCATTAGATATTGGAGAAATTAATTTGTCTATAATTGCAGCCACTAATTTGCACATTTACGTGAATAATTAAAGAAATAGATAGATACAAAAATAATTAAAGAAATAGATAGATACAAAAATAATTAAAGAAATAGATAGATACAAAAATAATTAAAGAAATAGATAGATACAAAAATAATTAATGAAATTGATAGATATACAAATAATTAAAGAAATAGATAGATACACAAATAATTAAAGAAATAGATAGATACACAAATAGCCACTACCCCATTAACTTCAATAAACAGCTATTGAACTATAAAGATGTTCATTGCGCATTGTTACCAATTCCAAATGGCATCTCCTTAGCAATATCAGTAACGTTTTGTAGATTAAACTGATAATCATTAGCATTCTCATTTCTCAGATGGTACCGATATATATTTTGGCCCCTAAAATATTTCGTTACATAGAATGCTTGTGTTTTATGCCATTTAGAGCCAATGTATATAATATTAATTTAATTGTATGAATTGACACACAGATTTATCTTATTTAAATGTATATATATTTTTATACATAGGGATGTTCATTGCGAAGACACGTGGAACCAGTAAACTCGAACTTATGCATTTTCTGTCAAACTGTTGTTTTGAAGGCATGGTTGATCTCAGTAATGACAAAACAAATGAGTGATCAGATAATTGAAGCTTCCCCTCTCGACTACAAAATTGGCCCGCGGAGTTACATGGAGGGATAGACAGACTAATGAGGAAGTAAGAAGGAGGTGTGGTGTGGAGGTAGATGTGCTGGAAAGTGTGAAAAGGAACAACTTGAGATGGTTCGGCCATATGGAACGTATGGAAAGCGAGAGAATGACTAAGAGGGCAGAAAAATAAGTTGATAATATAAAAATGTGACGAAACTATTACTATTGATGGTATATTATAATTATATAAAGGGTTAATAATAAGAATGACTTCACTACTTGACTCATATATTGAATCTATCCCCTCCCTCCATCCCTCTCCAGTATATATATATATAGTCAAGGTTATTCTCATCATTAAGTTGGCCTCATTCAGTTTTTCGGATTCGAAAAAACTTCGACTTTCCTGGATTCTTCTACATTGGCTTTATCAACATTATTCAAGGTGAAAAAGAAACGCGTTTTTGGTTAAATACAGTTTATTGTAAACAAAAACATACCACATATCCATACATTTAACAATGTTTATTGTAGATTCAAAAATTAGCTCGACAATAAGAAGCAATTTGATAAAGCTATCTATATTCATCATGACCTCCGAAAGAGAAGACAACACCCCACACTAAAAGTGAACTTGTCTTGGAGACACGAAACTGGATTTAGAGTCCCTAACCTACAATGTATATATGTCTGCTTCTGTGTATCTACGTCCCAACCTGACCTAATAAACAATAAGAAGAAATTTAATACAGTTATCTATATTCATAAGGGGTCACAATAAGAAACAATTTTTATAAAGCTATCTATATTCATATGGAGTCTCTTATACAATTTAGGTGGTGCATTTACTCTAGGTCAAACCCACATATTATGGGTGTACTGTCATAGGCTGTGATTTTCCCAAAGATAAATGTGTCAAAGGTTATATTGGTATTAGTGACTGTAACTGCGTTTAGAAGGAGGGACTCCTTATGGTTTCCTTTTATCATTAGATGCTTAGGTAATTTATCCTGAAGTGCATTGTTTTTCTCCTTGCCGTTTTCATCACGACCAACACAAAAGTGTGGGGAGAACCTCTCATCAAAGATGTGAACCTTACATCCCATGACATCTGAAAGAGAAGACAACACCCGACGTCTTATGCCCGTGTCTAGATCCACATTAACCGCCACATAATTAGCCCCCATAGCCCTGAAAGGTTCTGTATGGTTAACAACCCCTTCTATATGTTTTCTCGACAGGTTCTCTTTCAGGGTATCCCTCAACTCTTTCACTTTAGTAGACTGCAGCTTCTTGTAAGCCTGCTCTCCCTCCAGGATACCTCCTCCTAGGGTACATACAAAAATGGTAACGTGCGTATTCCTGTATGCATCCTTACGTGTTAGTGTGTTATCATAGAATGACACATGTTCCAACATTGGCTCTTTCTTTAGTTTGTCAATAATATCATCCTTCAACCCCTCCAGCGATGAGCTAGTTAACGCAAAGTAGTACTTGGGTTTTTGGTAATAACTCACGGCTATGGCCTGGCCACTCTGGAAGTCTGACAAGTGTAACTCCTCAATATAGCTGCAATCCTGGTCGTAGTTCATATTATCACGGTGGGGTTGTTTGACTGGCCAATTAACCACGTCCACCATCCTCATGTTGTGGTCTTCCAGGTAGGGAGAATTCTTTAATGCTTGTACTACATCATCTTTGAACACAAATACGTCTCCCGGTATTAAGATCAATGGGAATATGTAGACCTGGACATTCTCACATATGTGCGAATTTAACACGTAGCGTTGTATAGAACTAAGGTTGTGTTCCTTTGGTGTGAGACCCAATACCCTTTCAGCATCTGGTAGGATATTTCGGTAATGCGCGGGTGCCACATCATCAATTGGGATACAAACCAGGTCCCACTTGGTTAAACCGAACACTGGCTTATTCCATATATTTGTATGATTAAACTTCATGATGTCGTTGATCACAGCGAGTTGGTTAGTCTCGCCCAATAACATACTGGTCATTTCTTCTTGGGAAAGTGTAGTGACGGGTAAGGATTGGTTAAGACCCTTAAGGATGGTCTTTTGGACATTTTCAAGAAAACTTAGTAGTGATGTATCCTTACTGAAAGTCCCCTTGGCTTTAATAATAATAGCTTTAGAGTCCATCTCGCCACTATAGTAATTTGTCAAGTGAAACACATTATACCAGAAGCAGACTATATATACATTGTAGGTTAGGGGAGGGGGTAACCCTGTCTGACGTGTGGGGTAAACCCCACTACCCAACCACTCTCTATATGCTTTCTTCTTTTCTTCCACAGCTATTCTTACCTCTTCTGTCCACCATGCTATACCTTTCACTCCCCTCCCTCTTCTCCTCACTCCACACACCTGCACCCGATGACTGGAAGACTGGTATAATAGTCCCTATAAAAGGGGAAAGAGGAGTGTGTGGTAACCACGGAGGAATATGTCTTCTAAGCGTAGTAGGGAAGGTATACAGTAGGGTAGTGATTGAGAGAGTGAGAGTGAGAACGGAGAAATGGATAGGCGACGAGGAGGGAGGTTTTAGGAAGGGAAGAGGATAATTATGTAGATCAGATTTTTACCCTGAATTGTGTTGTGGAGAAGTATCTGGAGAAGAAACAAAAGGTGTATGTTGCCTTTATGGACTTGGAGAAGGCCTATAATAGAGTGGATAGAGAAGGTTTGTGGAAAGTACTTAGAATATATGGAGTAGAGGGCAAGTTGCTGAAAGCAGTGAAAGGCGGCAGTACGTGTGGAGAGTGAACAGAGCGAGTTCTTTGACCTGAATGTTGGTTTTGTGATGTCCCCCTGAAAAGGGAGGGAATTGAGTGGAAGCTACCTATACTGCTGTTTGCGGATGATACAGTTCTGATGAGTAATAATGAATGGGAGTTACATGGTCTGGTAAATGAGTTTGGAACAGTGTGCGAAAAACGGAATTTGAAGGTAAATACGGGAAGAGCAAGGTTATGGTCTTAGAAAGGGGTGAAGTCACAGAGTGTGAGGTGAAGCTGAACGGTCAGGCTATGGAGATCGTCAACTCTTTTAAGTATCTGGGCAGTGTGTTGAGTAAAGATGGGACTATGGATGAAGAGGGGAGGATGCCATGCTTGCAGAAAAACAAGTTGATAATATAAAAATGTGACGAAACTATTACTATTGATGGTATATTATATATAAAGGGTTAATAATAAGAATGACTTCACTACTTGACTCATACATTGGATCTATCCCTAGTCAAGGTTATTGACGGAATATCACTATTGACGGAATATCACTATTGACGGAATATCACTATTGACGGAATATTACTATTGACGGAATATCACTATTGACGAAAGTATTACTATTGACGAAAGTATCACTATTGACGAAAGTATCACTATTGACGAAAGTATCACTATTGACGGAATATCACTATTGACGGAATATCACTATTGACGGAATATCACTATTGACGGAATATTACTATTGACGGAATATTACTATTGACGGAATATTACTATTGACAGAATATTACTATTGACGGAATATTACTATTGACGGAATATTACTATTGACGGAATATTACTATTGACGGAATATTACTATTGACGGAATATTACTATTGACGGAATATCACTATTGACGGAATATTACTATTGACGGAATATTACTATTGACGGAATATTACTATTGACGGAATATTACTATTGACGGAATATTACTATTGACGGAATATTACTATTGACGGAATATTACTATTGACGGAATATCACTATTGACGGAATATCACTATTGACGGAATATTACTATTGACGGAATATCACTATTGACGGAATATTACTATTGACGGAATATTACTATTGACGGAATATCACTATTGACGGAATATCACTATTGACGGAATATCACTATTGACGGAATATCACTATTGACGGAATATCACTATTGACGGAATATTACTATTGACGGAATATTACTATTGACGGAATATCACTTGACGGAATATTACTATTGACGGAATATTACTATTGACGGAATATTACTATTGACGGAATATTACTATTGACGGAATATTACTATTGACGGAATATTACTATTGACGGAATATTACTATTGACGGAATATCACTATTGACGGAATATCACTATTGACGGAATATCACTATTGACGGAATATCACTATTGACGGAATATTACTATTGACGGAATATTACTATTGACGGAATATTACTATTGACGGAATATCACTATTGACGGAATATCACTATTGACGGAATATCACTATTGACGGAATATCACTATTGACGGAATATCACTATTGACGGAATATCACTATTGACGGAATATCACTATTGACGGAATATTACTATTGACGGAATATTACTATTGACGGAATATTACTATTGACGGAATATTACTATTGACGGAATATTACTATTGACGGAATATTACTATTGACGGAATATTACTATTGACGGAATATTACTATTGACGGAATATTACTATTGACGGAATATCACTATTGACGGAATATCACTATTGACGGAATATTACTATTGACGGAATATTACTATTGACGGAATATCACTATTGACGGAATATCACTATTGACGGAATATTACTATTGACGGAATATTACTATTGACGGAATATTACTATTGACGGAATATTACTATTGACGGAATATTACTATTGACGGAATATTACTATTGACGGAATATCACTATTGACGGAATATTACTATTGACGGAATATTACTATTGACGGAATATTACTATTGACGGAATATCACTATTGACGGAATATTACTATTGACGGAATATCACTATTGACGGAATATTACTATTGACGGAATATTACTATTGACGGAAGTATTACTATTGACGGAATATTACTATTGACGGAATATTACTATTGACGGAAGTATTACTATTGACGGAATATTACTATTGACGGAATATCACTATTGACGGAATATCACTATTGACGGAATATTACTATTGACGGAATATTACTATTGACGGAATATTACTATTGACGGAATATTACTATTGACGGAATATTACTATTGACGGAATATTACTATTGACGGAATATTACTATTGACGGAATATTACTATTGACGGAATATTACTATTGACGGAATATTACTATTGACGGAATATTACTATTGACGGAAGTATTACTATTGACGGAAGTATTACTATTGACGGAAGTATTACTATTGACGGAAGTATTACTATTGACGGAATATTACTATTGACGGAATATTACTATTGACGGAATATCACTATTGACGGAATATCACTATTGACGGAATATCACTATTGACGGAATATCACTATTGACGGAATATTACTATTGACGGAAGTATTACTATTGACGGAATATTACTATTGACGGAATATCACTATTGACGGAATATTACTATTGACGGAATATCACTATTGACGGAATATCACTATTGACGGAATATCACTATTGACGGAATATCACTATTGACGGAATATCACTATTGACGGAATATCACTATTGACGGAATATTACTATTGACGGAATATTACTATTGACGGAATATTACTATTGACGGAATATTACTATTGACGGAATATTACTATTGACGGAATATTACTATTGACGGAATATTACTATTGACGGAATATCACTATTGACGGAATATCACTATTGACGGAATATCACTATTGACGGAATATTACTATTGACGGAATATTACTATTGACGGAATATTACTATTGACGGAATATCACTATTGACGGAATATCACTATTGACGGAATATCACTATTGACGGAATATCACTATTGACGGAATATCACTATTGACGGAATATCACTATTGACGGAATATCACTATTGACGGAATATTACTATTGACGGAATATTACTATTGACGGAATATTACTATTGACGGAATATCACTATTGACGGAATATCACTATTGACGGAATATTACTATTGACGGAATATTACTATTGACGGAATATTACTATTGACGGAATATCACTATTGACGGAATATCACTATTGACGGAATATCACTATTGACGGAATATCACTATTGACGGAATATCACTATTGACGGAATATCACTATTGACGGAATATCACTATTGACGGAATATTACTATTGACGGAATATCACTATTGACGGAATATTACTATTGACGGAATATCACTATTGACGGAATATCACTATTGACGGAATATTACTATTGACGGAATATTACTATTGACGGAATATTACTATTGACGGAATATTACTATTGACGGAATATTGCTATTGACGGAATATCACTATTGACGGAATATCACTATTGACGGAATATTACTATTGACGGAATATCACTATTGACGGAATATCACTATTGACGGAATATTACTATTGACGGAATATTACTATTGACGGAATATTACTATTGACGGAATATCACTATTGACGGAATATCACTATTGACGGAATATCACTATTGACGGAATATCACTATTGACGGAATATTACTATTGACGGAATATCACTATTGACGGAATATCACTATTGACGGAATATCACTATTGACGGAATATCACTATTGACGGAATATCACTATTGACGGAATATCACTATTGACGGAATATTACTATTGACGGAATATTACTATTGACGGAATATTACTATTGACGGAATATTACTATTGACGGAATATTACTATTGACGGAATATTACTATTGACGGAATATTACTATTGACGGAATATTACTATTGACGGAATATCACTATTGACGGAATATCACTATTGACGGAATATTACTATTGACGGAATATTACTATTGACGGAATATTACTATTGACGGAATATTACTATTGACGGAATATCACTATTGACGGAATATCACTATTGACGGAATATCACTATTGACGGAATATCACTATTGACGGAATATTACTATTGACGGAATATTACTATTGACGGAATATTACTATTGACGGAATATCACTATTGACGGAATATTACTATTGACGGAATATTACTATTGACGGAATATTACTATTGACGGAATATTACTATTGACGGAATATTACTATTGACGGAATATCACTATTGACGGAATATCACTATTGACGGAATATCACTATTGACGGAATATCACTATTGACGGAATATCACTATTGACGGAATATCACTATTGACGGAATATTACTATTGACGGAATATTACTATTGACGGAATATTACTATTGACGGAATATTACTATTGACGGAATATTACTATTGACGGAATATTACTATTGACGGAATATTACTATTGACGGAATATTACTATTGACGGAAGTATTACTATTGACGGAAGTATTACTATTGACGGAATATTACTATTGACGGAATATTACTATTGACGGAATATTACTATTGACGGAATATTACTATTGACGGAATATCACTATTGACGGAATATCACTATTGACGGAATATCACTATTGACGGAATATTACTATTGACGGAATATTACTATTGACGGAAGTATTACTATTGACGGAATATTACTATTGACGGAATATCACTATTGACGGAATATTACTATTGACGGAATATCACTATTGACGGAATATCACTATTGACGGAATATCACTATTGACGGAATATCACTATTGACGGAATATCACTATTGACGGAATATCACTATTGACGGAATATCACTATTGACGGAATTATAATTATAAATTTGACGGAATATACTATTGACGGAATATCACTATTGACGGAATATCACTATTGACGGAATATTACTATTGACGGAATATTACTATTGACGGAATATTACTATTGACGGAATATCACTATTGACGGAATATCACTATTGACGGAATATTACTATTGACGGAATATTACTATTGACGGAATATTACTATTGACGGAATATCACTATTGACGGAATATCACTATTGACGGAATATCACTATTGACGGAATATCACTATTGACGGAATATCACTATTGACGGAATATCACTATTGACGGAATATCACTATTGACGGAATATTACTATTGACGGAATATTACTATTGACGGAATATTACTATTGACGGAATATCACTATTGACGGAATATCACTATTGACGGAATATTACTATTGACGGAATATTACTATTGACGGAATATTACTATTGACGGAATATTACTATTGACGGAATATTGCTATTGACGGAATATCACTATTGACGGAATATCACTATTGACGGAATATCACTATTGACGGAATATCACTATTGACGGAATATCACTATTGACGGAATATTACTATTGACGGAATATCACTATTGACGGAATATTACTATTGACGGAATATCACTATTGACGGAATATCACTATTGACGGAATATCACTATTGACGGAATATCACTATTGACGGAATATTACTATTGACGGAATATCACTATTGACGGAATATCACTATTGACGGAATATCACTATTGACGGAATATCACTATTGACGGAATATCACTATTGACGGAATATCACTATTGACGGAATATCACTATTGACGGAATATTACTATTGACGGAATATTACTATTGACGGAATATTACTATTGACGGAATATCACTATTGACGGAATATCACTATTGACGGAATATCACTATTGACGGAATATCACTATTGACGGAATATTACTATTGACGGAATATCACTATTGACGGAATATCACTATTGACGGAATATCACTATTGACGGAATATCACTATTGACGGAATATCACTATTGACGGAATATCACTATTGACGGAATATTACTATTGACGGAATATTACTATTGACGGAATATTACTATTGACGGAATATTACTATTGACGGAATATTACTATTGACGGAATATTACTATTGACGGAATATTACTATTGACGGAATATTACTATTGACGGAATATTACTATTGACGGAATATTACTATTGACGGAATATTACTATTGACGGAATATCACTATTGACGGAATATCACTATTGACGGAATATCACTATTGACGGAATATCACTATTGACGGAATATCACTATTGACGGAATATCACTATTGACGGAATATTACTATTGACGGAATATCACTATTGACGGAATATTACTATTGACGGAATATTACTATTGACGGAATATTACTATTGACGGAATATTACTATTGACGGAATATCACTATTGACGGAATATCACTATTGACGGAATATCACTATTGACGGAATATCACTATTGACGGAATATCACTATTGACGGAATATCACTATTGACGGAATATCACTATTGACGGAATATCACTATTGACGGAATATCACTATTGACGGAATATCACTATTGACGGAATATCACTATTGACGGAATATCACTATTGACGGAATATCACTATTGACGGAATATCACTATTGACGGAATATTACTATTGACGGAATATCACTATTGACGGAATATCACTATTGACGGAATATCACTATTGACGGAATATCACTATTGACGGAATATCACTATTGACGGAATATCACTATTGACGGAATATCACTATTGACGGAATATCACTATTGACGGAATATTACTATTGACGGAATATCACTATTGACGGAATATCACTATTGACGGAATATCACTATTGACGGAATATCACTATTGACGGAATATCACTATTGACGGAATATCACTATTGACGGAATATCACTATTGACGGAATATCACTATTGACGGAATATCACTATTGACGGAATATCACTATTGACGGAATATCACTATTGACGGAATATCACTATTGACGGAATATCACTATTGACGGAATATCACTATTGACGGAATATCACTATTGACGGAATATCACTATTGACGGAATATTACTATTGACGGAATATCACTATTGACGGAATATCACTATTGACGGAATATCACTATTGACGGAATATCACTATTGACGGAATATCACTATTGACGGAATATCACTATTGACGGAATATCACTATTGACGGAATATCACTATTGACGGAATATCACTATTGACGGAATATCACTATTGACGGAATATTACTATTGACGGAATATCACTATTGACGGAATATCACTATTGACGGAATATCACTATTGACGGAATATCACTATTGACGGAATATCACTATTGACGGAATATCACTATTGACCGGAATATCACTATTGACGGAATATCACTATTGAGACGGAATATCACTATTGACGGAATATCACTATTGACGGAATATTCATATTGACGGAATATCACTATTGACGGAATATCACTATTGACGGAATATCACTATTGACGGAATATCACTATTGACGGAATATCACTATTGACGGAATATCACTATTGACGGAATATCACTATTGACGGAATATCACTATTGACGGAATATCACTATTGACGGAATATCACTATTGACGGAAGTATTACTATTGACGGAATATCACTATTGACGGAATATCACTATTGACGGAATATCACTATTGACGGAATATCACTATTGACGGAATATCACTATTGACGGAATATCACTATTGACGGAATATCACTATTGACGGAATATCACT
>JBAKBP010034559.1:0-20542 GCA_037953745.1 Lithodes maja | reverse complement strand
CAACAGACTAATAACAAGACGGAGTTATCTAGTCTGGTCAACAATCAAACAAAGAAGAAAGTACTACAACACTAAAGAATAGTGTTGGCCGAAGCCGAAGTAATCCACCCTTGAACTAAGAACTTAAGAAGTCCTCCACCCTCTACTTCGGATCGGCACTATTACGTTACGTTAAACAATAGTCCTCGAGCATCAAGCAAGGAATCTTCTGATAAGTTAGATGCTTCTCGAATACTCATAAGAAGTAAGTATCGGATTTTGAACAGCAATTTAATGAATAACTCACTGGTAATTAAAGGCTTTAAATTGACATAAGAAGAATTATAAGAATAAGCAATAGGATATGGCAAACATTAAGAAGAAGTACTCCGACAATGCACTGGCAATAGCCTACTAAGATTGTGCTCGTGGGCCACTAATCTCTGAAGTAGCTAAGCGTGCCACACATGAAATCAATAGTGCTTAAACAATAATATACATAAGGAGAAGCTTCAATACTATGCTGTATCTGCTGGTCGAGCAAAGTCTAGCTGGGATATCTAAGGTTAAGAGACAATGGCTGAGCAAGCGGCTCGTAGCCTAGCGAGGTCCTTAAGACTGTGCGGCCAAATTACGGTAATTGACGGGATGCTCTCTTGAGAGATCCAGATCACTAGTATCTGGTTCTCTCCTGGCGATCCTCTCAAAGTCAAGCAAATGAGATAGCACAGTGTTGGGTGGCACAGGCAAAAGCCCTCACTCGCAACACAGTGCTAAACTCCCACGGTACACAGTCAGAAAGACCACCTAGGCGTTCCACGTCTCCGTTGCAATTGTACTGGTTCAACCGCAACCTAGTACTCATAGGAAATCACAACTCAGAAACCCTATCCCAGTCTAGCATTGCCTAAACCAGCAGAAAACAGGAACATGAATAATCGCACACAGGGAAATGCATATACGAGTGCAACAAACATCAATCAATCCTATTCTAGTTAACCCTTCCAAAAATAGGCTATCTAACAGGCACTTATCTCGTGAGAACTCAAGCGATAATACTTTGGCTGACTAAATCTGCACCAAAGGGGTCATGGAGGTTAAACAGGGACGAGAAGAGTAGAAGATAGGCTGTTCAGAGAGTAGAGAAAGTTCACATCAGTCGGAAGAATATGGATAGTTGCAAGGGATATGAGAGGTCGCTTTGCCTGATGAGTTCTGAAGAATTGTGGCGAGGACCTCTCTTTTTATACTCGGCCCTGTAGCGAGCATATCGCCAACACTAAGGACCGCCCACTGGCAATCATGACGTCATATTCTCTCTCAATCTGGGATCGACAAAGAACTTCCCACGCGCTGAAAGGGAGGAAGGGAGGAGGGAATTAGGCCTACCGGCCCGCGTGGCGCACTCACTGACCCCCCGCCACGTAATATCTCTCCTCTCATCATTACATACAAGTCCCACACACAATACTTATATCTAATGATATAAAATAGAACTCGTTGACTTAGAAGAAAACAAAATACATAATGATAATACTTATAGTACAACGGTTCACATAAACTGAGTTAGGAAACTCTACACAGACTACAGCCAAAGTTCCTGCCCTGACGATCCTAGCGAGAGTGGGGCCTGACTGGGCGTTCTGTACAGCATGCTCATACTCGACATGCGTCACACCTCCCCCAAGATTTTACTTGCTCAACCCTGAGCTAAAATCTGATATACAGAACCCCATCAAACCCCTCACACCCAGCGACCGCTGGCACTAAAACAACGCTGAGTTTATCACTAAAACACATCTTATAAAAAAAAAATTCACATTTCATAACTCCTCCCAACAATAGTAAAAGACATAATATCATGCTCCCAGAGCGAGCTTACAGCAGCTCAGCCGTTTGATAGTTCGTGGACTACTCAAACACTACAGGCTATGACAAACTTATACAATTATCTATATCAAAAAGAAAGAGTTTTTATATGATTTTTATATTTTAATATGTTTTTCCCGGCTGCACTATAAGGGCAGCCTATTTTCTTCTATACCAAACGCTCAACAATCCTGCTTTACGACCCAATACGCTGGGCTACAACCGCGAGCCAACAAGCACCAAGCGCAAAATACTACTCAAACCAAAGCAGGAGGCTACCCGTGTGTCAATCTACCCAGGATCATATACCCCTGAACGACCACATGCAACCTCGTTGTCACAACCGGCAATATGGCTTATGTCCAGGTTATATACCAATAACCTTAGTGACCACCTGGTCAGCCTCATATTCCGATTGTGAAACTGGTCCAAGATCTCGAGAGGGTAATGATCTGGGTAAACTACACCGACCGGACCATAGGCTGGAACATAGATCTCGAAATGCCCCAGCGCATCATTGTCCTTTTCACTTTCATTCATCAGGCTCTGACACGTTGCTGGTGCATTCTTAAGTCCGTCAGGCACAACATTGCACTGGTAGGTACTCCCGTCCACAACAAAACCACATACCTCTTTAGCACGCTCGGACAAAGTTACAAGCAACGACCACTCACGACATTCCTTATCCCTCAGATCCTTCGTCCACACGTAATCCAGCTCTGCTTGCACCATAGGCTGTCGAGCAGGATTTATACGGTAGGGAATTAAACTGAGCCTTGCACTATCTCCAGCCTGCATGTCGGATTCTACCCCGTACATCAGGCCTGGAGAAGCAACAAACATGCGAAAGTACTGCCATAGCCTAGTAAACAACTGCCTTGCACTGTCTCCACAAACAACATGCCTAGTGCCCTCCCACAACCCAGCCGAGACCGCAGCTTCTAACCTGTAGTCTCCCTCCTTCTCCACCTTCGTCCCTAGAACAGCCAGGTCATGAGAGGGACAATCAGTACCACCCGTGCAGTCACTCCCACAGTTCATTATTGCTAAGGCTTCCCGCCGATACCGTACATGCGCACCCCCGCATTCCTTGTGACGACATCTGCCTGCGCAGCATCACCGCTTTCAGCGACATGGCCAGATACAGTCGGTCTATGGTAGGGCTGTTGCATTAGACTAGAGCAGCATTGGGAGGCTATGCGACGACCGGGCACTGCGATACCACAGCCGACCTTACCAATCTGCTCAATGTCCTCCTTTTGACCACCACCCTTGGCAGCCATGGGTCGACCCTGACCTGGCAACCATGCCAAAGCCTCGTCGCCCACCTTGAACCACCGAAACAACGAGGCTAACGGTCTTTTTACATTCACGTGACCTGCCCGCGGAACATCTCGCACCGTCCGAGTTGTGAGACTCAGGGGCTCGGCACGACCAGTGGGGTATGAACCGAGCTGGTGCTGGAGTGCTGCACACTGCTGCTCAGGCAGGTGCTCTAGCGCTTCCACAGCCACCAGACTCGTGTCCCCCGCCCACGGCTCCGCCGAGACATAACAATCCCTACTCTCCTCCACCTGTGCCCTACTGCCCCCCTCTCCTTCTCCACCTTGGCCGCGGCAGACCAACGCAGGGACAGTAGGCTGCTCAGGTGGTTGCCTCACAAACTCCTCCAACAGGTTCACATGACATGCTTCCCCGTCCTCGTGTTTAATCTCGACAGCACCATTACCACACTTCTGAACTTCCGGATCCTCCAACTGCAGTTTACAAATATCTGAGGGAACCAACCTGTCTAGATGCTTCCGAAGCAACCCAAATCCTTCCCCAATATCAAACTGAGCAATCCTTTTTTCTCTCCGTGTGCAACGTTGCTGCCTCGGAGTCTCTTCCGGCCCTACCTCCTCACTAGCTGTGACAGGTCCTGGGGCCTCTCCAGACTCTAACATAGGTGCCAATACTGAATCACCCAGGAGAGCCGCCGAGTCAAAACTCTTAAAACCAACTCCAGCTTTAGCCTCCTCCTGTTGATCGTTCCTCTGCTGGTCTGAAGACGGAGGACTAGGCTGTGACACTTTAGCTGCCCGAGCTCGGGTGACAGCACACGCCATGGGTTGTGCCTGGCACCGCTCGACACACTCTTGTTCTCCCCCACTCACGTCGGCCGGCCTCTCGGCAACGACTAAGGGTAGAACCTCAGAAGCGGGCATTGCAAAGTCGTTGCCGAGAAGAAGGTCGACGCCCTCCACTGGCAGTTTCTCCACAATCCCAACATCCAATTCACGTGCCACACCATCCACCTCCAACTCCAACCGCACCAGCGGGTATGACCGAGTTGCATTAATACCCTGCACCACTACCACCCGAGCCGCATTTATAGGGTAGCCAGTCAAATTGTTCATCAGAGTCTGGGAAGCACCTGTATCACGCAAGACCTCTACTCCATGCTTGCGCCCCGCCCACATCACGCAACCCCATCCTCTATGGTCGCAAAAAACATCCTGAGCAGGGTTCGAGCCTCTCAGGTGTTTCTGCATTGGCTGTGCCTCAGCCTCTGACGAACTGCCCCGGGCAAACTCAGAAGACTTCGGAGACACACCAATGTTGCAGGCCAAAGACACAGCTGCTGTAGGTGGTTTGCTAGGACAGACTCTTGCAAAGTGCCCCTTTTCATGACAAAGATAACACTCCAACTCCCCTCTGGGCTTCCCTTGGTACTGGGAAGGGCCCGGCCCCTTCTTAAATGGGACGGTGTTAGTCTTGTGGTCAGTCTTGGTATCATAGCTCTTGTACTTGTTTGCATAATGTATATCACTAACTCGGGGGGGTGGGGTGTCACGCCCCTTGTTACCTGCCTCACTACGCTGGGCAGACCCGCACCCACGAATTAATGATAGCCGGAGGTCAGCCATCTCAGCTGCCTCCTGTAGAGTTTTAGGGTTCTTTTCTTTAATAGTTAAAGTCATATCTGCACCAGTACACTTATAAAACTGCTCGAGCAGAAACAGCTCAGTCAACTGTTCGGCCGTCTCAGCTTTCTCAGAACGTGTCCAGTTAGCAAGTGCATCTTTCAAGTCCCGGGCATGTTCAAGAAAGGTCGCCTCCCTAGTCTTCGTAACACCCCGAAACTTCAATCGATATGTTTCTGGTTGCAACTCGTATGCCCGTAGGACAGCTCTCTTCAATACTGGGTAGTCAATGCAAGACTCTAAAGGCAGTGCATCATAAGCCTTCAGACCCTTACCCGTAAGTCTTGAGGAGACCAGAGCTGCCCACTTCTCTTCAGGCCAATTATGCTCCCTACACTTCTTCTCAAAACGATTAAAAAATTCTGTGACTTCAGTTTCACTAAATGCCGGCACCAATTTGACTAAGTGAGACAAGGACTGTTCTCTTACTTGGCCCTCCCGGCCCATCCGAATCCCTGTCGACTCTGCACGAGTCTTATCTAAGTCTATCTGAGCACAATATTTCTCGGAGTCGTATCTAAGCTCAGCCTCGTGCCTCCTGACCTCAATCTCATGCCTCCTAGTCTCATTCTCCTGCTTCCTAGTCTCATTCTCCTGCCTCCTAGCCTCAATTTTAGCAAGCTCAAGTTTAAATATCATATCTGGAGACAGGCAGGAAGAGGGAGCTGCCACTACTGAAGGAGGGGGGGCAAGAACTGGGGAACCACCATACGCACCGCCCGAGGGCACTCCAATCTTCCAATTCTCATCCCTCTGTGGGAGAGTGCTAACCTCCGGCAACTGAGTGGACGGCACTGTGGGAGTCGAGTGAGAGGGGATCTGGGGAGGAACCCCCCCAAACGCCCTCTCCTCCGAAACCCCATGTCGCCCACGCAACACCCAGGAAATCAGCTCCCCCTTGGACATCCCTCCTACATTGGATAGACCCAAAACCTTGGCTATCAGGTGCAAGCCATAAACATTCACCCCAGTCAGCCTCTCCTCCGTCACGTGGTACTGCTTACTCACAAAAAGTCTAGCATCCTCCTCACTAGTTACTAACGGCACCTCCTCACATAGCATCTCTCGCTCCTCGTCAGTACTAGGGCACGACATACTGAAGTTCACCAAAAAATTCTCGAGACAAAAGTGTTAAACTCCCTTATGCAAGCACTAATTACTAAATTAACTGGAGTCTCTTAAATGCTCTCCTAATTGCCTTACAAAAAAAAAAATATTCTTCAATATGTACGCTAAAGTACCAACAAACAAATGTTGTACAACTCTGCAAAAAAAAAATTATACTGTTCACAAAATCCTAAGCAAGGTCGCCATTTGTTACGACCGGGCACTCGGGTACACTAGGGCTCTTACACAGGACTCGAGTATGGCTCGCTGCCACAACGGAAACACACGATCCCAACCCCAGAGTACTGCCAGCCGAACAAAAAACGCCACTACCCTCCAGAGTTCTATCTGCTATAACGGGGTATACAAGAACTCGGTACTAGCGTTTCACACAACAGACTAATAACAAGACGGGAGTTATCTAGTCTGGTCAACAATCAAACAAAGAAGAAAGTACTACAACACTAAAGAATAGTGTTGGCCGAAGCCGAAGTAATCCACCCTTGAACTAAGAACTTAAGAAGTCCTCCACCCTCTACTTCGGATCGGCACTATTACGTTACGTTAAACAATAGTCCTCGAGCATCAAGCAAGGAATCTTCTGATAAGTTAGATGCTTCTCGAATACTCATAAGAAGTAAGTATCGGATTTTGAACAGCAATTTAATGAATAACTCACTGGTAATTAAAGGCTTTAAATTGACATAAGAAGAATTATAAGAATAAGCAATAGGATATGGCAAACATTAAGAAGAAGTACTCCGACAATGCACTGGCAATAGCCTACTAAGATTGTGCTCGTGGGCCACTAATCTCTGAAGTAGCTAAGCGTGCCACACATGAAATCAATAGTGCTTAAACAATAATATACATAAGGAGAAGCTTCAATACTATGCTGTATCTGCTGGTCGAGCAAAGTCTAGCTGGGATATCTAAGGTTAAGAGACAATGGCTGAGCAAGCGGCTCGTAGCCTAGCGAGGTCCTTAAGACTGTGCGGCCAAATTACGGTAATTGACGGGATGCTCTCTTGAGAGATCCAGATCACTAGTATCTGGTTCTCTCCTGGCGATCCTCTCAAAGTCAAGCAAATGAGATAGCACAGTGTTGGGTGGCACAGGCAAAAGCCCTCACTCGCAACACAGTGCTAAACTCCCACGGTACACAGTCAGAAGACCACCTAGGCGTTCCACGTCTCCGTTGCAATTGTACTGGTTCAACCGCAACCTAGTACTCATAGGAAATCACAACTCAGAAACCCTATCCCAGTCTAGCATTGCCTAAACCAGCAGAAAACAGGAACATGAATAATCGCACACAGGGAAATGCATATACGAGTGCAACAAACATCAATCAATCCTATTCTAGTTAACCCTTCCAAAAATAGGCTATCTAACAGGCACTTATCTCGTGAGAACTCAAGCGATAATACTTTGGCTGACTAAATCTGCACCAAAGGGGTCATGGAGGTTAAACAGGGACGAGAAGAGTAGAAGATAGGCTGTTCAGAGAGTAGAGAAAGTTCACATCAGTCGGAAGAATATGGATAGTTGCAAGGGATATGAGAGGTCGCTTTGCCTGATGAGTTCTGAAGAATTGTGGCGAGGACCTCTCTTTTTATACTCGGCCCTGTAGCGAGCATATCGCCAACACTAAGGACCGCCCACTGGCAATCATGACGTCATATTCTCTCTCAATCTGGATCGACAAAGAACTTCCCACGCGCTGAAAGGGAGGAAGGGAGGAGGGAATTAGGCCTACCGGCCCGCGTGGCGCACTCACTGACCCCCCGCCACGTAATATCTCTCCTCTCATCATTACATACAAGTCCCACACACAATACTCTTATATCTAATGATATAAAATAGAACTCGTTGACTTAGAAGAAAACAAAATACATAATGATAATACTTATAGTACAACGGTTCACATAAACTGAGTTAGGAAACTCTACACAGACTACAGCCAAAGTTCCTACCCTGACGATCCTAGCGAGAGTGGGGCCTGACTGGGCGTTCTGTACAGCATGCTCATACTCGACATGCGTCACACCGAACAAAAACAACATTGAAAGTTCCAATTCTTGAGGTCCGGGACCACTTTCGCGTTCCCTCTCCCCTTTCTCTGTCTCGTCTATAAGGTGAATTTTACAGGGGAGGAGGATTCCTAACCTCCCGCCTCCAAATACATACATAATAAGTAAATCTATAAATATAAAACAAGAAGATGTCAGGGGTAGTTAGGCAATCCACCCACCCTAACAAGCGCTCATAAACCAGCATCGACCCAAACCCTTCCCTATTCTCATATTCATTGGCAGGCGTAAGTGGCCTAATAAAAGGAGAGAGAGAGAGAAAAAACATAATTATTATACGCACAGAGTCTTTACTGTACAGCCCAGAGCATACTGTATATGGCGACACCCCAATATGAAACAATATCGACGCAAACGAGAAAGTACAATGCTCTATCAACTCCTACTGTACCGGTGACGTCTGTATTAGTTTATGCTAGCTATATTTAGACACTTTTGTGCAAGTATACAGGGTTAGGCGAGATAATTATAATCCTGTTAATTGCTGGAGTCCCTTATTAAGCTGACTAACATCGTCTAATAGTAGCCAGAATAAAGTTTTAAAAGACGGCGTCGGTACTGAAGGGGTTAAAACGATAAATGGATATAAAATCGTAGTCAGGTACTTAACCTTTAACTGTCTTGATGGTGTAATGGTTTGAGTGTTTAAGATCTGTATGTGGTAACTCAGGTTCGAATCCGGGTAGCATCACTTGCTTTCATTAATTTTGTTCAGGGGTATTTGGTGTTAGGAGTGAAATTAATAAATTAGAATATAGCTCAGATGCTTTAAAAATTGGGCCTAGAGGTTCAAATATTCGAACTGTTGTAACCTTATAATTATATACTGAGACAGTACACCCGACCCACCCAACAGGTGTGTTCAATTGGGGAATAATACATTAATAACACTAAGAAATGGAAAATATAAATTGCATTGTATTTCGAAGTAAACATTGTACATACTATAAAGAAAAGGTAAAACTTATTTTATCGAAATATGAATATATACAAGTGCTAAAGAGCCCCGAAAAAAAAAAAAAAAAAAAAAAAAAAAAATGGTTCATCGAAAATTGACTGAAAAAGCGTTCATGTGACTTGCAATAAAGAGATAAAAACATGGGCGGATAGAAATACAAGAAATACCAATTATGGAAAAACAGGTGAAGACAAACGGTGCAAGACAGAGAGAGGTCCACCAACTACTGCCCAACTTTTCAGAGAGAGAGAGAGAGAGAGAGAGAGAGAGAGAGAGAGGTGGGGGGGGGGGGAGGGGGGGGGAGAGAAGATAGCTTTCAATGTTGCAAGAAATAAGTGCTATCGTCGAATAGTTTATGTGTATACATTAATAACCAATTACTAACAACTAAGAGAGAGACTGGTGATGGGCTGGTCTATCAGAGTGAGAACTGAGCGATCTCCGCCATACCCATAGCTTCTTACTCTGACTGTTCTTTTTACTTATATATTTTCTAGATCTCAAGTGACGGCGTCTCTTCCGTGGATTGACCTCCCAATCTACCAAGATTGGAAGCCAAAGCGTCACATTTTTCCTTTGCCCCTCAGCTTTCTCTTCATAATTGCTGAGGGGCACAGGGCCCTGGGTGGGGCTTTGTTTTCCCGTGCGTTTCCGCACCCTCCTCAGCTCCCCGCCATGGAGTGGCTTCGGTCACCCAGGATTTATTGTGGTTGGCAGGGAGGGTTCGGTGGGGCGCTCGGTTATGGCCTAGGCCTTGCTCGGGGCCTTGGGGCTGTTCCGCCAGGCAGCTTGGGGAACAACAACAACAACAACTAAGAGAGAGAGAGAGAGAGAGAGAGTGAGAGTGAGTGAGTGAGTGAGTGAGTGAGTGAGAGAGAGAGAGAGAGAGAGAGGGTAGCCTTCAATGTCTCAAGATATAAGTGTTGTCATATAATATTCTTAGTTTACGATTTAAATAAGTAATAACCAATAAATAATGACTCATAAAGAGAGAGAGAGAGAGAGAGACTGGACCCTCTACTCTTGGTAAGAAGTTTCTGGGGTAAGAGTGAGATATGGAGCGGTGATGAGAGGGTCAAGGAACTACTCCATTATTTACAGGTAAAATCCTAGCAACTCCTTCCTAAAATCAGCCATTTTGTGAACCTATCTCACTCCCAGGCGGAAATGATTGGATGTAATCAATAACAGTTATGACTTGGGAATGACAGGACATGCACGCAGACAAGGTGAGACAAACAATTACTATTAAGAACATAAGCCCATAAGGAAACGGAAGCCTGCAGAAAGCCGATTGGCCCGCACAAGGCAGATTCTATTAACCCCTTCTGTACCGGCGACGTATTTTCAATTTTGTTCTAGCGACTAGTAAACAATTATATACAGTTTCAAACGGGTCTCCAGCAAATAACCGGCTTCAAACTATCTCACTTAACGTTTTATACTACCACAGATCCTTTTTCAACGGCACAATATCCTCTAAATATAGCTAGAATAGTATTAAAAAGTCGTCGCCGGTACATAAGGAGTTAATCTGAAATATTGCTGGCCACAGGTTTTAACATCACAGGATTTCACAAAACACCAAAGGGTAAGAGCTTGTTCAGTATATTACGTAGGCTTATACCACTGAAGGCTAGTCAGGGCCTCAATCTACCCCCATGTTTGCATTGACGATATCAATATACGAAGGCTTGGGTGACCTGGACGGTCCTCTTCCCACTACTACAGTCTATTCGCTATAAATAGGCGAGAAATCATGACCTCTAACCTCTGTAACTAAAAACGACTAGAGTAATCGAGCTAATATTTATGCCATTTGGGAAGAGTTTGTCAAGGAATATATGTGGAAATATACATCCAATTTGCTCTAGCCCTTTTTGAGTTACAGAGGATAGAGGTCATGATTTCTCGCCTACTTACAGCGAATAGACTAAAGCCATACAGGCCGCCAACCCCAGAGGAAACTTCACAACAGTCCGCTTATTCATATTTTTTCACCAACCAACTTTACTTCTAAACTCAATTGTTGAATTGCATGTAGATATTTATGTACGGTCGCGCTAATAAGTCATGTCCCAGTTGTTATTATATTTGGTTCGTTCTTTACAGTATTAATGTCTGTCAGATGTTGAATAAGGTGGGTAAGTGTAGGATCATGTGTGTATATCTCACTCGAAACGAATAAATCAAGTTTTAAATATTGCTGATACCAATTATTGATCAAAATATACTTGGTGCCGAGACATGGCATATTAGCGCCACTGTATGTGTGGGATGTTGTGCATGTATGTAATATGTGTAGGTGTGTACTCTATGTAGATATATAATGTGTGTGTGGGTGGGTGAGTTATAAAAAAGACCTAAAGTATGGAGCGATATGGTACTGTTGGTACAGAGTGCGTCCAGTGTGGTGCAATGTGCCCTACTTGAATTATACCGTGAGGAAGATAGTGGGGTTTATTGGAACACTTCCCTACACGCACATCAAGGGCAGAAACATACAGACGATAAATGTATAATTAGAAGAAAGAGAGAGTGTGTTTATAGATATTTATGAGTGAGCGTATGGGGGAGGGGGAATTTCAGGGTGTATGTGTGTTTGTATATACTGTATGTGGATGTGTGTATGAGTGTGTGGGTTATAAAGGAGCCTACAGTATGGAGCGATATACTACAGTGTGCGTTTTATGTGGTGATACAAATAGTGAAAGGACATTATAGCGCAGGAGAAAGAGAGAGAGAGAGAGAGAGAGAGAGAACTGGTTGTACTGTATAGTACATAACCGACCATAGTATTAATCATAACATAGTGTATCTTTATTTAATGATTGGTGAAACATATGGAAGTATATGGGTACTCGGTAGGCCGCACACCTCCGCCTACACTGGCTGGTTCGATCTTTACCATTATTATCATAGGCCTAAAGTTTCTTCTGGATCTGGGTTCCAGGATATGATCCTGATAGCCTCCTAAATTGTAACAGTTCGTCCTTGGCAGATATCCTATCTGCCCACCAAATTTCGTGAAAATCGGTTCATAACTTTGTGAGATATCTTGTTTACAAACAGACAAACAAACGGAGGTGAAAACATAGCCTCCGTCTAACTGGCGGAGGTAAAGCATAACCAAATCAAATTAGAAAAAAATTAATTAACTCTGAAAATCGCGCACAAGAAAGGCAATTTGATTTACGATTAGATTATTGAATTACTAAGCGCACAGTCAAATATGCATTAACGGATTGAACGCAACAACACTTTTAAGGGGGTGTTTGTACTGGCCCCCCCTTCTCCCTCATGCTTAGCCTAATTGATTTTCCCCTGGTGAGCGATAGCGAGCCTGTAATTTAGGAGGAATCTAGGGGGTGTAATTTTAAGCTTGATGGGGGTCTAGGGAACAAACTAAAAATCTACCCTTAACGGATTGAACGCAGCAACACTTTAAAGGGCGGGGGGGGGGGGAGATAGATAGATAGATAGATAGCCGTATGTGGATACACAGATCTCGAATTCGATCTCGATTTTAAGTGTGTAGGGCGCTGTTTTCGCGCATATCAATTATATATGGATAAGGTGGTGGAGTGTGGAGTGTGTGTGTGTGTGTGTGTGTGTGTGTGTGTGTGTGTGTGTGTAATAATAATAATAATAATAATAAACGGTTTATTAAAGAATGGCAGCCTCATTAGCTGAAAATACACATTTTACAATTAGTGGATGAACATGAGATGTACATATATGAAAATGGTAAGCTCAGTTTACAATGGGTGAGTATAATATACTTTACATTAAAACAAGAAATTAATACAATAATTATGCTAGTGCAAAATACAAATTATCATAAATTAACCATGAGAGTAAGTGATTTACAATGCATATACAGTACACATTTATTTTACTCATATATATACAGAACATACATATATTCGCATACGTACACACATAAATACGCATATATATACATACATACATACATAAGAACATAAGAACATGCAGTAAGTGTGCACATGCCCGTATACATAAACGCTCACGTATGCAAACAAACATACATACATACAAAAACTGTTCTGGTAGGGTCAGGTGAGGCTAATAATGGGAGTTAAATCCTTGGGAGAGATTAAATGAGGGAATTGGAAAAGGGTTAATGGCGCAACGGACTGTAGGTCAGGTAAAGCCAATTAGAATGGAATGTCAAAACGTCGTCGGAAGAGATCAAAAGAGGAGTTTGAAAAGGGTTAAGACGAAATGGCCTACGGGTCCGGTCCGTACAGGTAGGGTCAGGTTAAGCCTACTACAATGGGAGGTAATCCTCGGTAGAGAACAAAAGAAGAATATAAAATAAGGAGAGACAGCTGGGGGGAATTATAGTATATGGGACATTCTTCAGTGTGTGTGTTATTCACTTGCTTGTTTCGTCAAGGGGAATCCACGCAATGCGAGCTAAGCTCATTATTATCGCGCCTCCTTAACTGGGAATGTATTGCGTGAAATGCATGTTAAGTGTTTATGTATCGTTGGAATGGCTGTGGATGTGTGTGTAGTCTGTATTTTAGCCAATTGGCGACATCTGGAAACGAAGGCTTAGGGTTAATCTGTATGGTACCATTCTCACTACGGTACCAGTCTCACCCGAAGGCTTAGGTTGACCAGTAGCTTAGGTGAACCATATGATACCCATCTCGTCTTGTACCATTTTTGCCAACCCCAGATGGGACGTCACAACGTCGTACACTTATTCCAGGTACCTATTTACAGCTAGGTGAACTGAGGCTAACACATGAAAGGAGACAAGCCCAATTTGTCTCCGCCCGGCCGGGGGATTGAACCCCCGATCCCTCGTGTGTAAGACGAGAGCGCTACCTACTAGGCTACGGACTGTGTGTGTGTGTGTGTGTGTGTGTGTGTGTGTGTGTGTGTGTGTGTAGTAATAATAATAATAATAATAATAATAATAAAAAACGGTTTATTAAAGAATGGCAGCCTCATGAGCTGAAAATACACATTTTACAATTTAGTGGATGAACATGAGATGTACAGATATGAAGATGGTAAGCTCAGTTTACAAAAACATAAATAAATACAATAATGATGCATGTGCAAAATACAAATTATCATAAAATAACCATGAGAGTAAGTGATATACAGTATATATTATATACATTTATTTTACTTACTCATATACAGAACATACATATATACACATACATACGCATACATATACATACATACATAAGAACATGCAGTAAGTGTGCACATGCCCGTATACACAAACGCTCACTTATGCACACAAACATACATACATACATACAAGAACTGTTTTGGTAGTGTCAGGTGAGGAGTTGAAAAGGGTAAAGAGGGAGTGGCTTACAAGTCCGTACAGGTAGGGTCAGGTACAGCCTACTACAAAGGGAGGTTAATCCTCGGTAGAGAAAAAAAAAAAACAAAAAAAAAAAACAGTAGAGACAGCTTGGGGGAATTGTAGTGTATAGGACATTCTTTAGTGTGTGTGTGTGTGTGTGTGTGTGTGTGTGTGTGTGTGTGTGTGTGTGTGTGTGTGTGTGTGTGACAGAAGGCGAAATATGGGAGAGCTGGGCGTTCTATTGTTAAGGGTGGAAATACATGGATGAAGATACGCGAACACTTAATAATAGATAATGCTTATGCATAGATTTATAATCAGAAGTTGCGCTAGTGAGCAATATGTTCTCGCTCATATGTACGTATATTTACATACATACATATGTGCATATGACCATATAAATACACGTACAGTACATATATATATTATATACCTTATATTCTCAACCGGGCTCGAACCATTGACAGCACATACACACAGACATACATATACATAAATATATGCACATTACATGCATATATGCTCTTCTCTTATCCTACCTGATACTCTCAGCCGGGCTCGAACCACAAACAGTATACACTATACACATATATATATATACATAAATAACGCATACATACATACACTGTGTGTGTGTGTGTGTGTGGGTGTGTGTGTGTGTGTGTGTGTGTGTGTGTGTGTGTGTGTGGCGGGGGGGGGGGGGGGAGGGGGGGGGGAGGAAGGATGCAGGAGGGGGAAAGCTAAGTGAATCCGTCCATTAAGTATTGTTGTTGTTGTGTGTATGTGTGTGTGTGTGTGTAGGCTTAGATGGTAAAATGTTCGTTTATTCTGTTTGTGTGGGTGTTTTTTTAATGTGTTTATTGTAGAGCTACTTGTGGGAGAGCTAGATAGATAGATAGATAAATAGCTAGATAATATGATAGATAGAAGCGAATGACTTAAGTTAGCTGAGTGAGTGCGTGAGATAGTAAATTCTACAATGGTACAACCCAAAAGCTACCACCACTCATATTAAGGGACCCCACCTCGCTTATTTTCTCTTTCTCTCCCTCTCTCTTTGACTTGTAATCGATGCGGCCCCATTCAGCCTACTGTTTTAAGACGTTTACCCCCATCCAGGTGTCAATATTTTCCTGGCGAGCGGTAGCGAGCGAGCATATATATATATTTCTGTTTTGACAGCAAGCTAAATTTGCACATTTTTCGATAGAAAAATGTGTTCCGGCGAAGCCGGATTTCTTCATACAATGCTGGAGGAAGATATCAACACCTGGATGGGGGTAAACGTCTTAAAACAGTTGGCTGAATGGGGCCGAATGGATACAATCCAGGGAAAGAGAGAAAAGGAGAAAAAGAACAAAAAAGCCGGTGACCCCCCTTAAAATAGAATGTCATAGAACGCCCCCCAGACCCTCCACACCCTCCTCAGTGACGCGGTGGAGGAGCCCTAATTCAGTCCAGGGATTTTTATGAGCGGCTCAGGAGGGATTACGGCAGCAAGAGCGAGGGATTATGGTGGGGATTACCCGGGTGTCAGTTTAAGGGATTCATCCCGCCCAATGTACGCAGGCTACATAAGTTCTGTCCATTGGGATCTTCTGTGTGAGAGTAAAATAGTATGAATGAATTGCGAGTGTGGTTTCTTATATTTATCAGTTGACTAATCAGATGCACTATACAAGAAACTACACTCATAATTCAATCATGTGCATAACATATTCATGTATCAGATCACGGTGAGGAGCAGAATTTGTGTGGGAAACTGTACATGTGGCTATTTAGAGAATTCCCGGGACACCTCGCGCATTTTATTTGTTTGCCAGACGCCGTAATTCCTGAGAAGGGGTGGCCATGAACATTAGGCGATTGTCACGAATTGCTTGGGCAAGTTGCCCGATACATTTTGGCAGAGCGGCCTCGATCCGCCGACCCTTTGATCAGCAGCCGACGCTCTACATAAGAGTTCAAGAATATTATTCATTAAAATTTGAGCCCGAGAACTTTCAGTCTTCTACTGTACTTCTCACTTCTTCGCTTGTTCTTCCTCTGTCCAATTGCTTTTCTTTCCTACTTTACTCCAGCCATCTGGTCTGGTTCATCCAAATATTTAACTAATTATATGGTCCACGTCAAACCCTCTATTATATCAGTCAACAAATATATAATCGCTTAATTTCCATTCCTTTTAATGTTATCATTATCTGTAAAATTATTGATGTAACAAATAGTCTTGATAGAATAATGCATAGTGCGTAGAATTTCGATGTGAATATCCTGGGTTCGAGGCCTCGGAGTACCACATGTATTTGTTGATTTCATTAATTGAGTTTAGAGGTGAAGTTGGTTGGTGTAAAACAATAATTCAAGAGCTCTTATAATTCCTTCTTCCTCTTTACTCTTCGCTTAACCCCTTCTGTACCGGCGACGTCCTTTTCACTTGATTATGGCTACTATTAGACGAGTTTATTCAGTCTAAAAAGGGCCTTCAGTAATTTATAGGCTTCGAACTATATCACTTAACCCTTTTCATTACCACAGATCCTTCTTAATCTGCACATCATCTAACTTTAGCAAGTACAAAATACGCCCCAGGTACAGAAGGGGTTAACTCTTCCTTCTGATTATGTTAAGCCCCATTAGTTTTAAGATTTTAAGACGTTCGCTCAACTAGTTTGGCTATTTTAAGACCTTTCTCCCAATGTTGTGGTCAATTTTATGAACTTACGTGTCATATATTTGTCGATTTTTTTAGTCTTGGTAATATTACAGCAATTTTGGATTGACAAATTTCATAACGATATATGAGATTTTAGCCATTTAAACTAATTTTCTATTCTAGCTGTCAATACCAATGTAAAGTAGCACCAACACAACGCCGAAAGGAAATTAATGATCGTATGTTGACGGGGCATATCCTATCTGCCCACCAAATTTTGTGATAATCGGTTCCTAACTTTGTGAGCTATTATGTTTACAGACAGACAAACAAACGAATGTGAAAACGTTAACCTCCGTCCAACTGGTGGAGGCAACACATGTATGTATGTATGTATGTATATATGTATGTATGTATGTATGTATAATTATACTCAGGCCCAATCCCCACTTTTCCTTTTTTTTTTTTTTTTTTTTTTTTTGGGGGGGGGGAGAGGGGGGGGGGAGGGGGGGGGGGAGGGGGACTCAAGACAGAGCCCGGACAGGAACCACATAACATAAATCAATGAACACACAACACAAATACAAATTCACACACAGCAAATAACTAAATCAAATTAGAAAGGTATCTATATAACTATATAACTACCACCAAAGCTAACACGATACTATTACCACAACTACCACTACTACCACAGCTATCACCACCAAATAAACTACTACTACCATAATTTCCACTACAACCACAACTACTACTACCACAACCACCAAAAAAGAACCACTACAACCACAACTACCACCAGCATCACTACTACCACAACTACAGCTACTATAGCGTCAATAAAACCAGCATCACCAAAATAACCCCTACTAGCACAAGTACAACTACTATATCGTCACTACAACCAGCATCACCGTCTCTACCAAAACTACCACCACCCAATTAACCACTACTACCAAAACTACCACTTCAACCACCACCCACACAAACACTACAACCACTGGTGATGGGCTGGTCTATCAGAGTGAGAACTGAGCGATCTCTGCCATACCCATAGCTTACTCTGACTGTTCCTTTAACTTATATATTTTCTAGATCTCAAGTGACGGCGTCTTTTCCGTGGATTGACCTCCCAATCTACCAGATTGGAAGCCAAAGCGTCACATTTTTCCCTTGCCCCTCAACTTTCTCTTCATAATTGCTGAGGGGCACAGGGCCCTGGGTGGGGCTTTGGTTTCCCGGGCGTTTCTGCACCCTCCTCAGCTCCCCGCCATGGAGTGGCTTCGGTCACCCAGACTTTATTGTGGTCGGCAGGGAGGGTTCTGTGGGGGTGCTCGGTTATGGCCTTGGAATTGCTCGGGGCCTTGGGGCTGTTCGGCCAGGCAGCTTGGGGAACAACAACAAATTCAAGCACTCAACACCCAAACTAACAACAAAATACAAGAACAACAAAAACTAAATTGGAATAACTTCCTACAAACACTTGATCACAAAACAAACCCCAAAAAACTCTACAAAACACTAAACAGCATCACACTTTCCAACAGCAACACAACACAATCACAACAACAGACTCTACTCCTTCATGTAAACAACAAGCAAACACTCTCATCAATCACTTCTCACATGTCAGCCACCTAAACCTCACAAAGACGACCGACGTGTCATCCGACGTAAGAGACAATTCCCCACAGACCCTGACTATACACCCTTCACCAATCACCAGACAAAGCATATCATCAACAATCTCAAGCACTCACCCGCCTGTGGCCTAGACAACATAAGCAACATACACCTCAGACACCTGGGACCACAAGGCATACAAGCACTCACTAACATATCAAACTACAGCTATTCACACAACACAATACCAGACATTTGGAAGCATGGTATCATCATCACATTCCCCAAACCCAACAAAGACCCCACGCTACCCTCCTCACACCGCCCCATCACACTCCTTTGCTCCCCCTCCAAAGTCATGGAACGCCTAGTATTACAACTAATTACACCTGACCTACCCCTAGCTCCAACACAACATGGCTTTAGGCCACTGCACTCCACAAACACTCTTCTCACAGACCTTACACAAAGAGCTTTCGATGGCATCAACTCAGCTAGACCACCACACAGATCACTATTAGACACACTCGACATTAGTAAAGCCTTCGATGCCATCCCCCACCACAACCTAACAAACAAAATCTACAACACAAACATGCACAACAACACAAAAAGGTGGCTGGCCAACTTCCTAGCAGGCAGATGTGCACATGTATCTTTTGCCGGTCAGTCATCTAAAATCAGAAACTTTCCAAACGGAGTCCCACAACGATCCGTCCTATCGCCCGCACTCTTCAATCTGTACATGCACGATATAACTACACCCAATACGCCCCAAATAAACTTAGCCTCCTATGCAGATTACATAACACTACTCACATGCACACACCATGACCCAAAGAGAGCAACAGATCTCCTTCAACCCTATCTCAACACACTACATGGCTGGTGCACTACAAACAGACTTAATCTAGCCCCAGCCAAATCCACCGCAACCCTGCTCACAAGTTGGACAGGAGAACACAAATGCATCCCTCAACTCACCATAAACAACACACCCCTAACACATACACACACCCAAAATCCTAGGAGTAACATATGATACTCATATGACATTCAAACAGCACACCACAAACATTAAAAAGAAACTGACACCCAGACTTAACGCCCTCAGGTCACTTGCTCATACAAAATTTGGACACAACAAAGAAACTACCACCACAGTATAAAAATAAACAATACATAAGATCAGTGATGGAATACGCAAGCCCAGCCTGGGCTTCTAACCTAGCTGAAACACATCATAAGACCTTACAGACTATTCAAAACAAAGCCCTGAAGATCATTACAGGCTGCACAGCTACTGCACCCACAGATCACCTACATCAAGAAACCAAAATCCTCAAAGTCAAAGACCATCTGGACATGAGAGGCACTCAATTCCTGGCAGCAGCCTCCAAGAACAAGACCACCCACTAAACTACATGACAACACACCCACAGACACCAAGAAATATCAAAACACCCAGCACACGGTATCACACACAATTATTGTCCTCTCTCCCTCCCTGCCCACCCCGAACCAACTTCCAGAAGCACATCCATACTCATATCTCTCACCGATCCATCCACTCACTCACAGACAACACGCAGCTGCATGCACGACCTCCCGAAATCCATCCTTCCGAATCCTCCCTTCCTCGCGAGGATAGAGTCCACCTGGCCAGGCTGAGATGCGGACACCATCCAGCTCTCCTGAGCTATCAGAAGAGACTGGATGACTCCGTTGTCGACGCCTGCCCGGGATGTAACACAGCACCCCATACCATTAAACACATCATAGAAGACTGCATTTCACACAACCACTTACGCCAACAACACAATCTACACTCAATGAGAACTCTGTGGGAAAGCCCGATCGTGGCCATGGCCTTTCTCAGGGACTCGGGGCTGTTCGGCCAGGCAGCTTAGGGAACAACAACAACAACTTTCA